>PVIU01011018.1:0-66929 GCA_004026605.1 Ondatra zibethicus
TTTTTTTTTTTTTTTTTTTTTTTTTTTTTTTTTTTTTTTTTTTTTTTTTTTTTTTTTTTTTTTTTTTTTTTTTTTTTTTTTTTTTTTTTTTTTTTTTTTTTTTTTTTTTTTTTTTTTTTTTTTTTTTTTTTTTTTTTTTTTGGTTGGGAGACTTTTGATGACTGTTTTTTATTTCTTTAACAGTTATAGGTCTATTTAATTTGATTAATTAATTTTGCTTGATTTAATTTTGGTAAGTAATATTTATCCAGAAAAATTTTCATTTCCTTTAAGTTTTCCTTTTTTTGTTTTCGTTTTTTTTTCTTTCTTTCTTTTTTTATTGAGACAGGGTTTCTCTGTAGCTTTGGAGCCTGTCCTGGAACTAGTTCCTGTAGACCAGGCTGGCCTTGAACTCACAGAGATCCACCTGTCTCTGCCTCCCGAGTTCTGGGATTAAAGCATGCACCATCATTGGCCAGCTTAAGTTTTCCAATTTTGTGGAGATTCTCTGGATTTCCTCCATGTCTGTTGTTATGTTTCCCCTTTTTGTTTCTAATTTTGTTAATTTGTATATTCTCCCTCTGCCTTTTGGTTAGTTTGGATAAAGGTTTGTCTATTTTGTTGGTTTTCTGAAAGAACCAACTCTTTGTCTCTTTATATTGTTTTCTTTGTCTCTATTTTGTTGATTTCAGCTCTCAATTTGATTATTTCCTGCCATCTAGTCCTCCTGGGTGAGCTGCTGCTGCTGCTGCTGCCGCTGCTGTTTCTTCTTCTTCTTCTTCTTCTTCTTCTTCTTCTTCTTCTTCTTCTTCTTCTTCTTCTTCTTCTTCTTCCTTCTCCTACTTCTTCCCCTCCTCCTCCTCCTCCTCCTCTTCCTCTTCTTCTTCTTTTTAAAATATTTTTTATAATCCTGTTGCTTTCTCTCTAATTTCTTGAGTAGAATACCTACTCACTAAATTTTTATATTTTCAAATATTTTTATTTTTCCTCCTGGAACAGGTCTTATTATATAGCATAGGCCAACCTGGAACTTTCTCTGTATCCCTGGATGGCTTTGAACTTGTGATTCCTGCCTCTGACTCTTTCCTGAATGCTGGGGTTCATATGTGAGTCATTTTAATTCACATAATTGAGACTATGCATTTCCGGGTCAACACATTTTTGGCTGCAGACAGCTTTTGACGTGCACTGTTTTTGTTTTCAGGGCTAAATGTTCTCCAGTTTCTGTAGGGTTTGTTTCTTTTTTATTTATTTACTCATTAAAGAAACAGTGCAATGTGGTGGTTATGCATTTAGGATGGATCTTTTGAGCTTGAACTGCTGGCTTCATCACACAGTAGCTCAAATGACCAATGGGCATTTTTATAACCCTTTCAGTTTATGACCTATACAGAGTCTTGGCCACTTTTGAAGATAATTTATAACTCTGTGCATAGTGATTGGAGAGTATACTCATGTGATCATTTCACTGGGTTCTTTTTCATAGTCCTAGTTTTTCTGCTGAGGCTTTTTAATCTTTTCACCCGTCATGAGCACATTTTCCTTCCAATCCTTGAGCATGGTGATAATTGTTACTTTAATGTTCCTCTGAGCTACTCTAACATCTGGGACATTTGGTTTTGTCTCCTTTGTCTTTTCTCTTGAAAGTAGGTCACATGCTCCTGATTCTTGGCATGTCAACTGATTTTGGATTGTGCTCTGGATGTTGTAAACATTGTATTGTGGAGACATTGGGTTCTGTTCCTCTGGAGAATGTCTTACTAGAAACAATTTTACTGGACTCAAATTACAACATTTGTATCTTGGGTGGCAGCTCAAACCTCAGTTAGTTCTTTAAACAATTTTTAAAAATTTATTCTTTGTGAATGTGGCACATGTATACAAGAAAATACGATCATACCCACCCTACTTCCCTCTCCTGACTCTCCCTAGTTTCTCCCCAACACATACTCCCCTCCCCAACTTCATTTCCTCCCCCTTCCTTGTTTTTAAAATAACCAACTGTCAAGAGAATTTTCTCCAGTATGAGGGGTGACTAGGTGATTTCTACCCCAACCTTGGCCTCATAAAGCCTCAATTATGAACCAAAGTTTGATTCCATTTCAGTTTATCCTGGGGAACCAACATGTTTATTTAGGGTTGCTTACAGAGCTGGGGTGGGGCGTTGTAAGCAGAAGAAAGGGCAACTGGAAGGAAGCTCTTCACCTAGCGTGGATCATGGCTTTCCTATCGCTTCATAGATGGAGCCCCCTGCCTAGTCCTTCCCAGCTTCCTGGAGGCCACGTGCAATTAGAGCAGGATTGCATATATCTGGCTGGGAGAAGTGTCTGGATACTTCAGGGAGGTACCAGTGACCCTCCCTGCCCCTTTCTATGACAGAAAGTCAGCAGTGAACAAGCCTGGTTGTGATGATCGCTTGCCAGCAGGCACAGCTGAGTTCAGGAGGATGATGACAGTTTGGCTCAAACAACAGTCCTTCTTAAACAAACTTAAAATGTATTTTATGTGCATGGGTGGTTTGCTTACATGTGTGTCTGTGCACCGCATACATGCCTGGTGCCTGTGAAGGCCAGCAGAGAGTATCAGATCTCTTGAAATTGGAGTTACAGACAGTCGTTGGAGTTATAGACCCTGCCATGTGGGTGCTAGGAATTAAACTAAAGTCCCCTGGGAGAGCAGCCAGTGCTTTTAATGGCTGAGCCATCTGTCCATTTGTCCTGTGCAGCACCAACTAAGTCCAATTAGTATTGCCCATGTGTACATGGGTGTGGGACTATCCAATGAAGCATGGATAATCTATCAGTTACCACAGTCATGCCAATACCAAAGAAGAATTCCTCTCCCTCCTCCAGTAGCCATCGGCTCCCAATAGTCGTGCCTCAGTAAGAGGCGGGGCCTCTTGAGTTTCTTCCCAGCCTGTGTTACAAGTTTGGCCAGCTTGATCTGGTATAGGTAACCACATGCCCTATGAGTTCATAAGCTTAATCACCACGTCATATCTAGAAGAAAGAACCCTTCCCCAGTCCCTGCCTCTTAACGTTTTCTCTGCTTGCTTTTTCACGATGCTCCCTGAGTCTTGGTGACAGTATGATAAAGATGTCCCATTTAGTGCAGAGTCATTTATTCTCAGTATGTTGGTCAATCATGAGCCGGTGTAGTGACTCAAATTTGCATTGACTACAGAAAGAAGCGTCTCTAACTGAGCTCAGTCAGGGTCTGTGAATATAAACGTAATTTGAAGGCAATTTTTTATAATGACCATTTAGCAAAATAATAATAGTAGGTTCCACTCTAGGGCCTCTGATCTTTATAGCCATATTTTTCTGTCCAGGTTTACAGTTATCAGGCATGAATTTCCTTCAATGGAGCAGGCCTCAGATCTAGTCAGAAAGCAGTTAATTACCACATAATAATCATGCCACTGGTGTATCCATGGGTACGTCTTACTTGGTAGGTCAGTATTGTAGCATGTAGGGTCCAGCACTGGGTAACACCATTGATGTCTTTCCTCTCCAGCAGCCTGCACAGAATAGAACCTTCTGGCACTGTGACAGCTGGCTAGCAGGCAGGAAGTTTCCTGATTGATTTGAGGTTGATTTCTCTATGTCCTACAGCCAAAGTTTGTGGTGTTTGCAGCAATAGGATCTTACCAGGTAGTTACAGTGGGTGACCAAGAGCAATAGCAACGGCCTGTATTGTTTCGAAGATCTCTGGAGTTTCTTTGACTAGTAACTCATAGGGAGGCATATCATGTCTGACACTGCAATTTTTATTTAATAACTCATATCTTCTGGGAGTAGACTGTGTATCCATGAAGAGTACCTTCATTCAAATTCCTTTTTAAAAAATGTATTTTGAAATTAGCTTACTAACTAGTGGGTTTCTATAGGCTTTTTAGTACATCTTTAGTTTTGTTTTTCGAGACAGGGTTTCCCAGTAGCTATGGAACCAGTCCTGGAACTCATTCTGTAGACCAGGCTGGTCTTGAACTCACAGAGATCTGCTTGCCTTTGTGTGCTGGGATTAAAAGCGTGTGCCACCACCGCTCAGTTCATCTTTAGTATTGTTAACCCCACCCAGCCCCCTTCTCTCCACTAACCCCCACCCTCATCCTTTCTTAAACTGTTTTCCCTCTTCTCATTTGTATCACACATATTCCATGACCTTCTAGTTATAGTTTTGATTGGTCTGTGAAATAATAGGTTCCCACATGACTTCTCATACACATTTCCTTTAGGCTTTCCACGCTTTGCTACAATCTGTTCCGTGTAGGGACAACACGGAGATTGGGCAGAATTTACATACAGTCTTCCCCATGAGTAGCAGCTGTTATTTGGCCCTGTAGGTTTCAAGGACTGCAGGCTACTCAGCATAGCACAGAGTAGGCCTTCCCTCTGTCTCCTTTGCTGTTCTTCCTTTTTCTGTATTGACTGCCCAGAATCTTTCTACAGTTCCCATTGTCTGAGACCTTCTACTTTGGTTTGCCTTTATATTTTGTTCAAGTTTGCAATTGTCTTCTGGAGGTTTGGGGTTTTTGTGGTCTTCATTTCATATAACACGGAGTCTTTGGTCATAATTGAGATTTGAATTTTAGTTTAGAAAGTAGGCTTTTAAAAAACATTTGTACGTGTGGGTACATGTATGACATGTATGTAGAGGTCAGAGGACAAACTAGGGGTATTGATTCTTTCCTTCCATCATGTGGGTCCTGCAGTTTAAACTCAGGTTTTCAGGCTTGGTAGCTTGTACCTTTACCATCTGAGCCATTTTTCTAGCCCTGGTGTTTTTGTTTTAATAAATGTGGGTTGCCCTGTGTGTATGTATATGTGTGTGTGTGTGTGTGTGTGTGTGTGTGTGTTTGTGTGTGTCAATTAAAAGTTAAAATGTATATTCCCTAACTTTTGTAAACAGCGTTCATTAGTTCAAGTTATGATGGCAGAATCATTCATGTTTGCATTCTTTTAAGCCTGCTTGGCTTATTTGTTTTAGAGATACATATAAAATCTCACAGTATACTGTGATCAACTAATTCCACTTTTTAATTTTACCAACTTTTACTTTATACATTATAACATAGTATTATTTAATACACACCAGTTTTGAAGGTATATTCCTGACCAATTAATTGGAGATAAAAGACCAATTCTTTCATCATCACGTTAACAGTCCGTTTTTATCCCAGGTTAGGCTTTTGACCTTCTTTTGGTGTTTGCATCTAATATTGATGACTTTTATTTTATTTTATAATTGCCTGCTATTTCTCTTTCTTTAGTTTTATTTTTAATCTTTCTCTGTTAGGATGTTTTGCATGTTTCTTAAAAGTAATATCTATCTCGATCCTAGGGAGATGGCTTAGCAATCAAGAATGCTTGTTGCTCTTGCAGAGGGACCAGGTCCGATTACAGCACCCCCATGGTGGCTCACAGCAGTTCCAGAAGGTCAGATGCCCTCTAATGACCTCAGTGGGCACCAGGGACACCTGTCGCTCACAGACATACATTCAGATAAAACACTCATACATATAAAATAAATAAACTTTTAAAGCATTAAAAAGAGAAAAACAAAGAGTAATAGGCATCTCCTTATGGAGGCAGTGCAGTTGGAAGAGTGCCCACCTGGGGCAGGAGCTCTGGTGCAGCCCCAGCTCCCCAGAAGAGTAGCTGAGAGCCTGTCTCAACAGCACCCTAAAGAAAGATTATCTGAATTGAGAACAAATTCCAACTTAGGACTCATTTTCTTCAGTGGCAGGGGAATTATTTTTGTATTTGTGGTGCTAGTGATACAGTTGGTTATTTTTAGGCCATCTTGTATTTGTTTTCTATTT
The DNA here is from genome assembly GCA_004026605.1 of Ondatra zibethicus. Classification (NCBI taxonomy): domain Eukaryota; kingdom Metazoa; phylum Chordata; class Mammalia; order Rodentia; family Cricetidae; genus Ondatra; species Ondatra zibethicus. Next base: position 5,804 of record PVIU01011018.1, read on the forward strand.
TTTATGCTATTCCTCTGCTTGTAAGTGCCGCCACATCCCATGCCCCCTTCTATTGGTTTAACCAGTTTTTCTTTATTCCTCCTTTCCCTTCCAATTGTTGTTACCTTTACATCACACACACACACACACACACACACACACACACACACACACTGATTTTCTAAGAGTATCAGATCATCAAGTAGCTTTTGTTTATAACACAAACACGTTCAAACATCTTATCTTTGCTTTTCTGGTTTTTTTATTTTTATTTTCTCTCAGTTATCATCATTTGTGCAGTTAGAATTGTTTGGTTTCGTTTATTTATTTATCAGCTTACCTGTTCAGTATTATTGTTTCTCACTGCTCACTTCTCTGCCTCTGTTCTTAAACAACATTCTTTTAAGTGGGGGTTTTGTGTAGCCAACTCGTCATCTTCGCTTTACCCAAACTCTGTTTATTTCGTCTTCATTCTCAGTGATGGTTTCACTGAAGATGGAGCTCTAGGTTGAGTGTGAGCTTCTCCTCACACTTTGAAGATACTCTCTGTGAGCTGCTTTTGCTTACAAACAGCCCCTCTAAGTTTAGTGTCTGTGTAAATATACCGTCTTTCTTTTCTGTGGGCATGAAACTATTACTCCGTGTGTTGTGTTCCACAGCATGTCTCGGGCAGGTTTCCTGTAGTCATCCCCATTGGAGTCCCGATTTTTGATGTGAGGCTTCCTGACTTTTGTCCAGCCCAAGCAGACTCTGTGTGCCCTGAACAGTGCCTTCCCTACTAAGTACTGATTCCCCTGGGCACCCCTAACTGGTACATGTGGCTCTTGCTGTTCCATCCTCCATGCTCTGTAGCTGCTTTTCCCTTGGTCTTCTTTATATTCTGTGTTCCGGAGAGTTCTCTCCCATTGGCTCCCTAGATCAGCAGATTTCTCCCTTACTGGATCGAAACTCTATTTAGTTTTTCTTTCTTTAGGGTTTTGATTTTAACAATTCTGTATGTCTCAGATTATATATAGGACAGGCAGTGGTGGCACACTCCTTTAATCCTAGCACTTGGAAGGCAGAGGCAGGCGGATCTCTGTGAGTTCAAAGCCAGCCTGGTCTACAGGGTGAGTTCCAGGGCAGTCAGGACTGTTACACAGAGAAACCCCGCTTTGCCAAATGTTAGCCCAATCATGTGATGATGCCTCCTCTTGAGTTTCTCTGGGCTGTTGGCTGGTGTCACATGTTCCCACTGGTCCTCGCCATTGGACAAGATAACAGTGACTTCTCACTGCCTGGGCATTATTGGGGCCTTACAGCTGCTGGACTGTTTAGACCACACACCATTCACTTGTTCCAGGTGTGTACATTTCTTGAATGTGAAAATTTCCCCTTCTTTGCTTTGCATTTGGTTAAAGTATTGTTTTAGCCCTTTCTAAATGCTATAACAAAATGCAGTAATCTAGGTGATTTATAAGCAATAGGAATGACATTTATTTCTTGGAATTCTGAAGTCTGGAAAGTCAAAGATCAAGGCACTGGAAGATTCAATGATGGGGTGATGGGCCGTTTTGGAGATGGGGCCTTGCTACCATATCCTTGCATTGGGGACAGGGCAAGAGAAGTCACTGGAGCCTTTTTATCAGAGCACTTATCTCTCCTGCAAGGCTCCTCCACTCATTATCCAATCACCTCCAAAGGCCCTACCTCTTAATAGTTTGCTTGAATGAACTGGGGTACAGAGATATTCAGGCCATAAAAGGAATTAAAATTTAAACAACTTTAAAAAATATTTTTATATCTTTGCCATTGTCAAGCAATTATTTGTAAATAGTTTGCTTCTCATTGCAGCCACTTGGTATTAGGTGTATAAGAAATGTCACATGAGCTCATTTGAAAGTCAGATTTTATGAATTGTGGCTTGTCTTAGCCATAAATGAGGCCTTCTCTTCCATGCTGTGTAAATGTCTCTGGGGTTTGGAAGTCCATTCATTTCAAGATCTTTAGTTCTTCCAGCTTTCTGGTCAGTGCTGAAGAACACACTGTCCAGGTTCCAAGAACACCATGAAAGGGCTCCCAACCAAGCATCTTTATCATCTGCAATGACAGGATATTTGGGAGGAGGGATGGTCTAGTCCTAGGGACTTATGATGTTCTGTGGCCTATCTGGAGGGATCTGGAGCTGATGTGAGCAGATAGCTAACAGTGGGATGTAGCAGCCCTGGCTCTTGACTGGGAATCCATATCAGCATCCCATTGCGCCTCCACCGCCCTGCTTGGGGATAGAAGGTGATGAAGAAGGATGTCTACTGGGGCATCAGGTGGCACATTTTATATGATGAGGGGCTTGATCATCAGTCGTGCATGGGCTGTTGTCTCCTGAGCCTAATTCGCACAAACGTTGAGACAGTCTGATTCTGCTGTTTGGTTTACGTGAAGCATCTGTCCATCTAGGTCACTCGATCTCATTGTAGAATCTCTTTCAGATTAATGACCAAGGAAATCTTTTATTCTCTTGCGATATTTGGGTAGAAGAAGATGCTTATTCCTAACTCATTGGGAAGAGTAAAATTAAAGCCTAATTTTATCCCTGTATAAAATGATTGTTCTTAGATATTACCCACCCCCAAGACTTTATGACTGGATTCAGAGACTGGTAGCCATTGTAAAGTAGATACTGCCTGCTGCCTGCCACCTGCCTGCATGGCCTGGAAATGGATGCAGTGCTGGTCTAGCCTTGGGCACTCTGACTCTACCTTCCAGCATAGAGAAGCATGAGCCAAGTCAGCTGATTTCTTTTATTCCTTGCTATTTTCCTTACCTATAGAAGATGGGAAATACTATGTGTATGTATGTGTCTATGTACATGTGTGTGCATGTGTCTGTGGAGGTTAGAGGTCAACCCTAAGTGTCGTTGCTCAGAAACCATCTACCTTGATTTTTTTTTTTTAAGGAGTGTCTGTCATTGGTACTCAGGGCTCACTTATTTGGCTGGGCTGGCTGGCCAGTGAGCCTTGGGGATCACACCACTATGCCTGACGTTTTTTATTTACATCCCAGCCACAGCTTACCCCACATCCTCCCCTCTCCCCCATTCCTCCCTTCCACTCCCCAATCTCCTCCTCTTCTATCTCCATCCAGAAAAGGGCAGGTCTCCTATGAGTATCAATAAAACATGATCGTGCCTGGCTTTTTAGCATGAGTCCTGGGTATCAAATTCAGGTTGTCATGCTTACTCAGCAAACACCTTACTGACTGAACTGTCTCCTCAGCTATAGGAGCTAATTTCCTCAACATTTTTACTTGGCTAAAGTTGCTGGATGTTACAAGACTTGATGCTGTACTTTGGTCAAGTAGAGAGTGCAGTGAAAACACATAGTTGCCTCTCTCCCCGAGAGGAAGACAGGAGTTCATTAAAGCTGACCCTGAGATGGAGATGGGGTAGAGAAGACCAGTGGACGGGATAAGGGGTCTCAGGAAGTGGTGGAAGGTTCCCAGCACTGCAAGAAAGGCTCTTCCAGCTTTACCTCTATTAGCAGATTTGTTACTGTGGCTTTTAGGAGTTAGTTTTTGTTAGTGCGTTCCGCAGGTTCCATGCAGGTCATCAGGCCTGAAGGCCTGAAACTTTTAATCACCATGCCAGCTTACTAGTCCCACCATGCAGCTTAGAAGCCCACACTGCATTTGCTTGTCTTGTCTCCCCAGTCCCCTCCAATGTGGGTAAGCTCCTTAGTATTTATTTGATCTTCATGAAAATATGGAAAATATACATATACACATATTTATATATGTAATCTCCCTCAAAAATGCTAATATGGACTTGCTGTTTTGTAAGACTGTCTTAGTTAGGGTTACTATTGCTGTAATGAAACACCGTGACCAAAACCAAGTTGGTGAGGAAAGGGTTTATTTGACTTACACTTCCATATCACTGTTCATCACCAAAGACAGTCAGAACAGGAGCTCAAACAGGGCAGGAACCTGAGGCAGGAGCTGATGTAGAAGCCATGGAAGGGTGTTGCTTACCAACTTGTTCCTCATGGCTTGTTCAGCTTACTTTCTTATTGAACTCATGACCACCAGCTCAGGCACAGCGTCACCCACAATGGGCTGGGCCCACCCATTTCAATCACTAATTAAGAAAATACTCTGCAGGCTTACCTACCTGATCTTATGCAGGCATTTTCTCAACCGAGGTTCCCTCCTTTCAGATAACTCTAGCCTGTGTCAAACTGACATAAGACTAGCCAGCACAAGGACGTCTGTAGGTTTACTTTTGTCTGATGTTTCATCACAATTGGTTTGGAAAGAATAACAGAGAAGATTCTGTGTTCTCCTGGGTGAATCTCACTGTAGACATAGGCAGTTTGGCCACATTTAGAACTGGGTAAAGTTTGTGTTTTGAGGTTAACACAGGTCAAGTTAAGATCATGATTGTCTTTCCCTATGCAATTAGCAAGGAGCTTGGGGGAATTTAGAGATCATATAGCTAGCCTGCTCTGCAGCTTGTCCTCCTTGACTCTGTCTCTCTTCTTTGCACTTTTACCATGAAACACTTGAAAGGCTGACCCAGATGCCCCTCATATCTTCCATCCTTTCAGCTGTTGTCCTCCTGGAAGAGGGGCTTCTTCCTCTTCTCCCTGACTTAGGTATTTATATCTGTGTGGGCTTATTGACTCCATTTAGTCGATGAATACTCATTTATATGTATTTACTGTGATGCTCACACTACCTCAGACTTGGCCAGTGAGCATGTAATTGTTAAAATTAGACATGGCTATTGAATTTTCCAATGGCTTTTATAGCATTATGTAGACATGCATATGATTTTCCTTCTTAGATGTATTAATATGGTATATTATGTCAATGGTTTCCTAATATTATACAACCTTAAATTCCTGGAAAAGAAGATCCCACTTGGTTTGGGTTGATTATTTCCTTCAGTTGATGGTGCATTCTGCTTGCTAAAGTTTTACCTAAAACTTTGGCATCCATAATTTATATGGGATGGTCTTTATGACTGTGTGTGTGTTTGTCTGTGTATGTGTGTATGTATGTGAGTGTGTGTGTGTGTGTGTGTGTGTGTGTGTGTGTGTGTGTGTGTGTGTGTGTGTGTGTGTGTGTGTGTGTGTGTGTGTGTGTGTGTGTGTGTGTGTGTGTGTGTGTGTGTGTGTGTGTATGTGTGTATGTATGTATGTGAGTGTGTGTGTGTGTGTGTGTGTGTGTGCACATGCTTGCCTGTGTGTCATTCTCAGTTTGGACATGAACATGACGCTGGCTCTATAACAATGTGGCATTTTCTTCAGTGCTCTGGAGTGGTTTATGGATCATGCAGGCTGTCTGGCCTGTGAAGGTTTGGTACCATCCCTTCTGGAACCCTCTCAACGTAGTGCTCTCAGCGGCTGTGATTCCCTTGTAACTTTCCTTCTTCTGTAAAAGCTGAGCCGCCTAAGCTCTGCATTGCTTCTGGAAGCATCTTTGCTCTATGATGCTTTCCTAGCAGTGTTCCTCAAGCTTTAGCCGGTCAGTGCACAAAGGTCCCCGGTCACTTGATATATTAGGAAGTCATTCTGGCTTTTGTTTTTGTTTTTGTTTTTTTTTGATTTTTTTTTTTGAGACAAGGTTTCTCTGTATAACTGGAACTGCCTTGGAACTTGCTCTGTAGACCAGGCTGGCCTCGAACTCACAGATATTCACCCGCCTCTGCCTCCCAACTGCTGGGATCAAAGGCACATATCACATCATCTGGCTAAGAAGTCATTCTTGCTTTAATGGGATATGATGTATTAAAGGCAGTCTTTGGCTGTGGGATATGAACAAGGTTTCAAATCAGGTCATGGGGTCCTGATGTGCTAAAGGCAGACTTTGGCTGTGGAATGACCCTCTTGGTTCATCTTTGTACTGCTCTTGGGTTTAGAGGTGAGATACTGTTTGCTTCTTTAGCAAGTCCACCCTGACAACCTCCCTTTGTGTTCTGGAAAGCCTGGATATTCTGCCATGTTCTGAGCATCACACTTCTTTTTCTGCCGTTCCCTGACTGTATCCAAGGCACCCTGACTTGAAGGCAGCTCAGCCACTCATGCATTACTTTCCTATGGCTGCTATAGGAAATCATCGCTGACTCAGTCATCCAAAACAACAGATCATTCTCTTCCAGTCTGGGAGGTCAGAAATCTACCATCAGTTGCACTGGATTGACGTCAGCAGGCCTTTGTTCCCGCTGGATGACCTGGGAGCAGGATCTATTTCCTCACCTCCTCCAGCTCTAGAGGCCACCACAATCCTTGGCTCATGGCACTTCTCTGCTTCCTCCATCTTCAAAGCCTATGATGTTTCTCACGCTGCATCATCTGCCACTCCTCCTCTGTAACTGAATTTCCTTCCACCTCTCTTGGGGAAGGACATAGCAGGGAATCCAGGATGTCCTCTGTGTCTCAGGGTCTCTCTCCTGCAAGACGTCAGTCCTATGACTTCTGGACATTAGGACATTGTTAATTTTAGGAAGCCTATTGCAACCTAGAAAGCTATCTCCTTGTTTCTCCCACCAATCCAAACATTGCCATTGCAGCCGGCACAAAGTAACGTTTTCTCCTTTCAGGCTTATCAGCTGAGCCTGTTACTGTGAGAACAGGGTGCTACCACAGGAGGACAAGCATAATGCTTGAACATGGCTATTACTCCACCGAGATAGAAAGGCTGAAGCCCTGGCACTGAGACAAGATGAACAGGATGTCATGCCATTTTGATGCCTGCCTCTGAACCCTTTTTCCCACACAGCATTCTGCCAAATAGAGGAACTGGGCACGAAGCTATGCCATCTCTCCCCAGTTCTCCTCTGGGCTCTTATGCAATTCACGCCCATCCCACTTTAGTAACTCAAAGCAGAGAAGGGCCTCCAGCTTAAATAGGAAAATCTGCCTGGCGCTGCAGACGGATCAAGAATGCATGGTTTATTATTTAAAGTGCGCACTGGCCGGAGCTGTCCAGGTGGCTCAGACGCTCCTGGCAGCTGGTCCTCTGTGAGGCTGGAGGAGGGTTGTAGTCCCTCAGAAGGACTGGCCCAGGTGGCTGGGTACATGTGCGGCCTGAGTGCTAGTTTGAAGTTCCAGACGGTAGTCGGGGCAGGCAATGCTCCTACCAGCTCTCCATGAGGTGCCTGATTTTTGAATCAGCAGCATTCATGTTCCTCCAAGAGAGAGAACAGACAGAGCTGGAGACAGAATGTGTGACCAAGCAAAGGGGCGTAGCAGGGCTTCCCTCCCAGCAGGAGGCCTCTGGCCAGAAAGTCCACTAGAGGCAGGAGTAAGAGTAGCAGACTTTAAAAAAAAAAATGGCTTTTGGTTGCATAGCCATGCCCCACCCCCCTGCAAAGTAGTCTAGTTTTTTTAGTACGCTAATTTCTCATGGAAAATCCCAGAAAAAAAAAAAAAGTCTCATCGGGACAGCTGCTGCCCAGTTTCGTTGGGCGATCTCCAGCTGCAGATGCAGTGGGTTCATTGTGCTCAGCCTTCTTTCTAAGCAACGGGCAATTCCTTGTGCACAACCAGACAGAGAATTCACTGGCTGAAACCTGGGTTTCACTGCTCCGGGATGAAGGAGCCCTACCTTTCTCAGTCCATTAGTAAATCAGAGATCAAATCCCTGTCACTGGGTCTGAACAGAGCTGGACAATGAAACACAGGAGGGAAGCCCAGTAAAGCTAAGGGTTTCTGCTCAGTGGAGCAGAAAATGCCACGCATCAGTGGTGTTCATCTTTGGCAGTGATGTGGCTGGATCCCGGACCCTGCTGTAAAGGGACATAGGGCTCTTCTTTATCTGCCTTGGAGGCACCTCATGCCATGGCTGTGCCTAGAGATGCTTGGAAGATGGATTTTCCTCTCTAAGGAAATAAGCTTTACTTGGAGACAGGGCTTATGAAGCGAGTTCCTGTCAGCGCCCCCTTAGGGTGTGCTTACTTGGCCTTCATGGCTGTTCTTTACATCAGTGTTTATAGAACTTCAACTTATTCCTAAAAAGTAGACAGTTGCCCCACCATGATCAAGGCTGGTCGCTGCTTCTCTTACTGTATCTGGGGAGTCTCCACCCACTTCACCTCTCTCTCTATGTGTGGGGATGACCATCCACGGGACTCTGGGCCTGTCCTGTCTTCCAGGATGTCATTTGAGTCACATTTGGCCCATGGGTTTCCTTTTTGGAAGGCAGTTAATCATCCTGTCAGAGTTGAGCACTCAAGGCTCACTAAGGCCCAGCTCTTCATCAATTTCTGCCAAGGGCCTGGTTGGTCTGCCTCTGAGTTTGAAAAACTGCCTCCTTCAGTATAAACATGTGTGTTCCAGCAGTGGACAGGCGGCCTAGCGACCACATCTGTTTATCCATGAGGGCCACACTGTTTCTTGCTAGAGAGTCATTTATCCACAAACTTTCTTCTTTCTCCTGTGGTAACACCTCTCCCCCATCGTGTGTGTGTGTGTGTGTGTGTGTGTGTGTGTGTGTGTGTGTGTGTGCGCACACGCGCGCGCATGTGCATACATACAATCGTAACACCCCCTTCATTCTTACTAATATGTATGTATATGTGCACACACATGTACACATTTTTATATTTTATTTTTTGACAATTTCATATGTATAAAATGTATTTTGATCCTATTACCCTCCATTACTTTCTTTCCATCCTCCATTCTCTCTGAGCCCTTCTTTCTTCCTTTCCTCCTCCTCCTCTCCCTCTAACTACCAGCAAATCCCCTCCTCCTTTCATATTTTTTAGAAAACGATTCACTGATATAATTAAGGTTGTTTGCATGAGCTTGATGTTGGGGTATTTACTGGAGCATGAGCAACATGCCAGTGGCTACACCAGTGAGGAAAATCATGGCTCTACCTCCCCCAGGACCCACTAACTTCTTACCGGTTCGGGGTGGGCCCTCATGAGCCTCTTCATGCACACTGGAACGCCAGTGAGTCTGATTGTGTTTGTGCAAGCTCAGTTGTTTGTGTACTCATTTGACTCCTGAGTGAACTGGTGGTGCCATACCTACCACAGGGCTAAACACTAAGTGCACTTTGACCAGTTACAAGTCTCTGCATTACCTGCTGCTGCAGCGAGATCTCTGAGCAGGGCTGAGAGCAGTGCTAATCTGTTTCTATTATTAGCACATATCAATTGGGTTGGAAAAGGATTTCATAATGACATTTGCATGTATGCATATAATGTATCTTGGTGACATTCGCCCTTAAATTCTTCCCATTTTCTCCCCACTTCCCCATACCATACTTCTAACAACTCCCTTTCATAGTCTCCCCATAACCCAGGATTTCATATATAAGAAAAAAGTCAATATTTATTCTTCTGATCTGTTTTACCTCATTTAGCATGAGGTTATCTCCTGTTTCATCTGTTAATGATATGATGTTCTTTATGATATAATAATATCATATCATACCCACTGCATGTAAGTACCACATTCTCTTCATCCATTCATGCACCAGTGGGAACCATATCCAGGTCACATACACATCGCATCACGTCTTGGCTGTGAAAGTGGTTGTTCGGGGATATCTGTTGTAGGGCACCTGGTTCTTTTGCATGTCTGGCTAGAGCATATGGCAGTTCTGTTTTAAACTTTGGAGGACTTCTTTGCCTACAGTGGCTGCTCTAGCTTATATCCCCACCAGCAGGGAGTAGCATTCTTTCCCCAAAGTCCTTGACAACACCTGTCTTTTTTGTTTATTTCTGTTTTACTGATACGACCATTCTGACTACAGCCATATAGGAATATCAGTGTTGTTGTGGTTTGTATAAAAATTTTGAGCACATTTTCATTTGATGTTTATTTATACTTCTTCTCTTCAAATGTGTCTGTTCAATCAGTGACCCATTTGTTGGTTGGATTGTGTGATATTTTAGTGTTTGATTTTTGAGTTCTTTCTATATTACATACATTATAAAATGGTTCCAGAGAGGAATGGCTCTGTCACATTTATCTTTATATTTTGCCTACACGCCTGCCTCCTTGTGACTTCCACACCTTGCACATCCACTGTGAATAGGTACTGGGTATGCGAGGCTAGGCAGGTTCCATGGCAATCAGGGAAGTGGCATGGACCCTGGGGTCAGTCTAAGTCCCGGCTTAAGTACATACTCATGAATAAACTTAAGAGTTTTTAGAGGCTTCAAGATGGGGCTGATTTGGGTCACAACAGTATTAGGGGGCTATGGGGGGGAAGAGTGGCAGCAGGGACATTCTGTTGGCATGCAGATCCCAGCCACAGTAGGAGCTGAAGCTGGTAATTGAAAACAGCCTTTCTTGGAGCATAGGTGTTGAGACAGGTCCCCACCACAAGCAAATTACTCTGATTGCCCTGAGGACCAGAGAGTTGCTGACTTTGGGGACACTGTGACTTAGGAAGAAATAAGAACAGGGAATTGGTACTGGTAAATCTAGTCCTGCTTCCTTACCTTAGCTGAGCAGGACATCATGTATTCAGGGTGTGCCCAGGTGAGTGAGCATGTCCTCATGTCCCCAAGACTGGCCTCTCCAGAGGTTGGGTCAGACTTCTCTAGCGACCACATTCTGGATCGCCTTGTTGGGAAAGTACTGGGAGATGCAGCCAGAGCGAACAAAGTTGGAGGCCCTGCCTGGATTTCTGTTTTCCTTTCCCATGGCTTTTTTCCCTGATTCTAGTGTGGACAGTAGAGACTTCTTGAAGACGGTCCAGCTTGGAGCATATTAAAGAGCGGTTACTTGGAGTCTTAATACACCAACTACCCCAAAAGGGAGCGTAGTTTGAAAGAGCACGGGAGACAGGAACTGTTCAAGTCACAGTGGGAACACAGCACGGCAAGAGGCTGCCAGGGACAGTGCCCTGCACATTTTCTTTCAGTGATCTGACCAGCTTGTGACCGATGGCGTCCTGCCACTTGCTTCACTCTGGGGGCTTCTGAGCTTCACAACTGTCCTTCTACTGTTTTCTCACAGCTGGCCATGGCCGGCAGCCGTTGGCCCATGTTCCAGACGGCTACACATCATTTCTGGATGCCAGATAAAATAAAATGCTTTATAATAACCTTCTGACAAGGCTCCACTGTAAGGCTTTTTTGGGGAGTACGTGTGAGTTGTCTGTGTGTTTGTGTGTGTGTGTGTGTGTGTGTGTGTGTGTGTGTGTGTGTGTTGTTCTCCAGGGTTGCAATGTTTTCCATAATACTTGTTACCAAAAAGTTGTTTATAAAGTGAGATTTTTGTGAAGTGAACCAAATTTTAAATTAAGTACATGAGCTTACCATTTAAAAGAAATCTGGAATCTCCCCATGGAGGGAAGAAGCTTTTGGCACGACCTAAACCAGCTGTTTCGAGTGTGCTTGTCAGTTGGTTCGTTTTTATTTTTCACACAAAATTTTAACTGTGCAAATTAGATTTCTGATTGAGAGGCTCATAGTGGGACACCTGTGTGTATGACTCTTGCCCCATGTGGACGTCTCAGGTGTGCATGGCTGAGTGACAGCTTCCTTCCACAGCTGGAGATGCTGCGCACAGAGGGCCCATGGGTGCTCCCACTGCTTGCTGCTCTATACAGATGTGGAGACGCCATCCGCACACCTGGCATCACGCCATCCACATGACACCCCTTCCCTGATCTTGCTTTCTCAAGTGTTCAGCTGATTCTGTCTGTTAAATCATGGTTGCTACTGTCACTGGATAAGCAAGAAGGAGCTTTTTGAAGAGAAAGTACTAGGAAGCTAAGACTTTATAATAAAAAATTTTGTTAGGAAACACTATGTATGGACCCAGGTTTATAGTGGTGTAAATGCAGTGTTCTCTCACCATCTCTGCCCCTTTTTCCCCGGATGGCAGCAAAGATAGTGTTTTATTCTCTGGGTTCATACCCCCAAGAGTTTCCTGTGTTTCAGTGTTTGTGGTGAACCTTTAACAGGTGGGACCTAGTGGGGGCCAGGGCATGAGGAGGAATTCTCATGACACTCTGATCTTGCTCTGGACTTACGCTTCATCAAGTCATCGATTTTTCTTTACGTGTATTTCTGCCATTATGATTTCATATTTAATGAACTCCTTATCAGGGGAGAGCCAGTATTAGTGTCATGCCCTTTAACCTTTAGACCTATTTTTTATAAGATACCCAGCTTTGGGGTATTTTGTTATGGTCACAGAAAATGGGCTAATACATGGAGCCTGACAGTTGCGTCTGCATTTTTTGGTACCTGTGGGTCTATCACACCAGACTTCCTAAAAGGACTTGAGTGGCCCTATTAATGTCTCATGTACATCCTGGAACCTGTTAATATATCCATCAGGTATAACCCTTTCCTCTGTTCCCATAACATAGTGGTACCATTAGGCTGGGCTGGTTATAGGTAGCTACATGGGGTACAGTCCCGAAAACAGAGACATTGTCTTGTCAGGATGAGGTAAAACCACTTCTTAGTTGGCATAGATAATTGTGTCAATCTGTCTTTCTCCTTCGGTCAGACTTCTGGAAGGGCTTTAGCCCACAAGTGTTCATAATATGCTTCCCAACCCCTAATATCCCCTCAGCCACATCCTTCCATGGACAGGGAAGAAAGAAATCACATTTGAGCTAAGCCAGTGCATAGCTAGCTGCCTGTAACTCCAGCTCCAAGGGATCAAACACTCTCTTCTTACCCCTGTGAGCTCCTGTGTGTATGTGGTGCTCTGAAGTTTACTCAGGTTAAACACATATACCTATATAGAGATCTTCATTATAAGTGAATATAACTCACAGACAGCCAAAGACCTCTATGTATTTGATAAGGATGTACACATAGGATGTCTGAAAAAAATTCCTATTGTTCAGGAATAAAAAAGGCAAATCGGTTCTCGAAAGCCAGCAAAGAAGGCCTGGAGAGATGACCCAGTCAGCTTGGCACTCATCTTGCAAACTCAGGGATCTGAGTTCTGTCCCCACAACCTATGTATTAACGTTTTACAAGCTGAGCGTTGTGGCACAAGCTTGTCATCCCAGTGCCAAGTGTGCCTTTTGTCCTGCATGTGCACACAGGCACACATACACACGCACACACATACACACACGAGCCAGAACTCAAATGACTCTACAAAGAAGACAACACAGACAATCAGTCTGCAGGATGCTGAGCACCAATGGCCACAAGGGAAATTTCATCAGAATCTCCTGGAGACACCACTTCACGACCACTCCTGCAGCAGCTAGATGACAATGAAGGAAAGAAGGGCAGTAATGAGTGCTGACAGGTTTAGGGAAGTAAAACCTTCACGTGCTGCTACTGGGACTAGGAAATGGGACAACCATTTTAGAAACAGTTTGGAAGTTTCTTGAAACTTTGAAAATTGGGACATGACCCAGCCATTCCATGTAACATGAAGGCCTACTTGTTGGGGTTTATGTCCCTCCTGGTCCCCCCAGCCGTTTAGTCCCAGAGAAAATCACACAGAGAGTCTCCGTAAGTTACAAACTGATTGGCCCATTAGCTCAGGCTTCTTATTAGCTCTTGTACCTTATACAGCCCATTATTCTTATCTATGTTAGCCATATGGCTCAGTGCCTTTCTCAGCGGGGCGGGTCACATCCTGCTTCTTCAGTGGTCTGGACAGGAGTGCTGAGAAAGCTTCCTGCTTCCCAGAATTCTCCTATTCTCCTTGCTCCGCCTCTACTTCCTGTCTGGTTGTCCCACCTATACATCCTGGCTAATGGCCAATCAGCATTTATTTAAATCATGATTGACAGAATGCAGACAATTCTCCCGCACCAATTCCACCTCTAATTTATATATCCAGGAGAAAAAAACATGGTATAAAAACTTACACATCATTGTCCTGAGTGGTATTGTTCACAGGAAAAAGAAAGGAAAAAAATCCAAATACCCATCTACAAGTAAATGGTATCTAAAATGAGTCTGTTTGTGGGTGGAATCTAACTTGGCTATAGGAAGAACCATATACAGATATGTGCTTCGTCAGTCACAGCTAAACTTTGAAATCGATCTGTGAGTTAAGGAAGCAAGGCAGAACGTATGATGTACTTGTGTGAAATGCCTGGAGTCAGAAAAGCTTTCAGATGGAAAGGATTAAATTTGTTAGGGGTAGAGTGGAGGAAGACCGAGAAAAATAAGGAGTGGGTGGCATTTATTAGGGGGACAATTAAACTGTCCAAAGTATAGTGGCTCCATAGCCCTGTGAACATACTGAAAACCACTGACTCATATGCTTATGGGAAGTGCATGTGTGGTATGTGAGTTCCATCTCAAAGAAGCTCTTATAGAATTAAAGGTCGGTGAAAGTGATGGCATATGCTTAGGATCCCAGCACTTGGGAGGGACACCTGACCGTACAGTGAGAGCGTGAGACCACATAGCCTCAGCAAAGTGGGTGTGGCATAAAATGTAAAGTGTAGCACTTTAATTATAAACTATACCCCAGGGTTATAAAATATTTACAAGCAGAAGTAACGGGGGTAGGAGAAGACAGGATTCTGAGTTCTTTTTGTACAAAACGGGAAGCCCAAATTCTACCTTTTCTTGATATGAATTATCAGAATAATTCTAGGGGAATACGTGCCTCTTAAATGATAAAGGTAACCCCCTAGAAAAAGCACCTAGTCAGTTACTAGAGAAGATAAAATGAACTCTAACTAATGTGAGAAAATATACAGAGAACTAAAACATAGGAGAAAGTCAAACCCTCCAGTCTTCTAGTTGGGTTTTACAGGGTACCCCAAAAGCTGCGTGTGAGATGTTCTGTGAGACGGAGTTGGATGACACGGGTTTTCACTCTTCACTGTTTGTTTACTCAAATGTCACTCAAGGCTGCTTGCTTATGGAGGTAAGTGTGGGAAATGACTGCCCATTGGTAACTTCTTGGTAATCCTTTGTGGGCATCGAAAGGTTGTGGGTAGGAGCCCAAGTGGGCCAGGGTTACCATAGGGCCAGAAGGGCCACAGCTTGTGGCTGAGAAGAGCCCTTTACTCCCAGGGTCCTTGCATTTGAAGAAGGTTCCTTTAGGAATGAATCACATTCTGATGATTTGGGCTAGGTGGCCAAAGGAAAACCTGGCCTTTTCTCCCCTCTCTGTACTGGTTAGCCAATAGTTCTCCCCGGGCTTTCTGTGAATACGCAGTGCTGTGGAAAGATAGTGGGAGTCTGATGCATCCGGAAGAACCTCAAACAGCTGAGAGGCCTATAGGCTACAGCTATGTTGTTCTTTCCTTGGCTCTGGGAATAGTGAGGGTGCTGTTCCCCCCTTGTTTATCCGTTTACTTCATTCTCTCACTAACTCACTTTAAAACAACGATTAACACCCACTGTGTGGCCCATCAGCATCAGCGTAGGGGTAGGAAGGGGAGAAGGGCTGATCCAGTTCTCCAAACCTTGGCAGCCTGGGGAGAGACTGGAGAACCTCACAGGCTCTGGGCAGGCTTTAGGAGCTGGGGAAGGGGGACAGAGTCTTCCTTTGGATTTGGGGTGGAAGCAATGAAACTGGAGAATTTGGGTTACTTCAAAGGTTAAGGGATTCTTTAGCTGTCTGAAGATTTTTGTGCTTCCTTGAGGAAGATGAAAAGAAACAATGCCCAGGGTCTCCACAGGGGATTCCAGGTGCAGAGAAGGGCGGATTGCTCTGCAGGTTTCTGTTTGTCTTGTCTTGCTCTGGTTGAAACATGAACACATTAATTAATTTCTTCCCCCAAGCTGTGTGTTGGTGGAATGTTCTATTTACCCCCACCCCCACCCCTCTTCCATCAACTTAGAAGATAAAGCTGTCAGGCTCCAGTAGCCTAAGTTAATCTTTCAGCTGTACTGAAGCGGGTGGCGAAAGGACCAGGGTAATTCCAAACACTGCCGTGTTTTCGTTGGGTTTTGAAACTGCCAGATGCATGGCTCTGAGGTGATTATCTTATGGGGACTCTCCACACTGTCCTGCCTGGGGAGCTGTGCACACTGTGGTGACCTGCCCTGTCCATGCTTCCTAAGGGTAGAAAGGAAGTGTCTGTCAGGGCTAAACCCACCTCCTACCCTCACCTTACATATTTGTATGTTGAAGCCCTAACTCCCATTACCTCAGGATGTACCAGCATTTGCAGTTGTTGGGATCTTTCTAGAAAGAATGAAGAGAAGACCTGATAGTAACTTGGTTCCGTATGAATGGCATCCTCATACATAAGGGGAATTTGAGGGGCTGGGGAAATGGCTCCATGGAAAGTACACACTGCACAGGTAGGAGGGCTTGCACTCAGGCCCCAGAGCCTATGAGAAGCCAAGGCTGTAGCATGTGTCTGTGAATCAGAACTCCTAGAGACATGGAGACAGGAGCAGGAAAAGCCTGGCAGCTGGTGGGCCAACTAGCCTGGCATATGCAGCAGAGAACAAGCGATCTCATCTTAGAGGAGGAAGGCAAGGACCGACACCTGAAAGCGTCGTCTGCCCTCCACATTCACCCCGTAGCATGGCCATGCTCAAACTCTCATAGGAACACATATTTGTGTGTGCGTGCACACACACGCACACACAGAAGGAGGGATGGGCAGACTGGGGTCATTTAAAGAATGAATTTGGAAACATACAACATGTAAAGACACAGGAATAGGAATAGAAGAGAGCCTTCTGTGAGCCAAGGAGAGAGACCCAGAGTGGATTTTTTCTTCGTAACCCTCAGAGGGACCCAGCCCCAGAGACGCCTCCATCCCATATAGCCAGCTTCCACAAACTACATTTCTGTAGGTTTAGCCCCGCCCCACTCAGCTTGTGGTACTTTGTGACAGATCAAGTGAGATGATAATAGTTTCATTTACAAGTACATTTTTTTTAATGTTTATTCAAGGTGGAGAAGAAGAACACAGATTGATGTGAAATTAACCGTAAGATTCGGCATTCTTCCTTAACTTGGGGTCTCCTGCGCTGGTCATGCTGAGACTTTTTACCAGCTTAGGCTCTTTCTAGATGAGTGTGACTTGCATTTCCTACCTGCCTTCATTTCTTTTATTAATTAATTTTTTTTTGCTGTTGCTTGTTCTTTTTGAATACAGTGGAGGTTCTGTCCTCATCCCCCATCACCAGGAAGGCAGCTTTCCCAAAGACCTCTTAGCAGAGGTTCTTAGCTGGCGTCTTCAGCCATGGGTACTCAGAGGGACAAGGCTTCACTTGGCTTCCTCCTCCCCAGCGCCCAGCTGTGTGGAGCCTGGGCCTGATGGGTGCTCGCTGATCAGCTGTGGCTTTCTTTGCTGGGCAGGAAGGTGGTGAGGAGAAGCCTGGTTCTTGCTTACTTGGCTGTAGGTTGCTGTCTGCAGATGCCCCTGGAGGGGAGAGCGGCAGGCGTGGACTGAGGGCAAATCCTTCATGGACTCCTTTTCTTCAGCAGTCCATTGTGAGGAGGTTCTCCGCCCACTCTAGTCCCTCTGCAGACTTCTCCAGGTTGTTCCCATTTCCTCACCCCTGAAACAGGCAGTTGTCTCTGACCTGTGACCCTGCTCTCTTGGAGACCTCGTGACTCTCCCCTCTTGTTCCCTGCAGCCCCCCCTCTGTGGCCACCTTCAGTTTTGCTGAGCAGCGCCCTCGCCCTCCTTCCTATTGTTTCCCCTGAAGAGCTACCCACTCTGCTCATTTCCTCTACCCTGGCCTTGCTGTCTCTCACAGCCCAATATTGGCTCCCCATCCCCCATCTAGTCATCTGGCTTTGCTGTCTCTGAAGGGTTGGCTGATGCTTCCTAACAGCCCATCTGATTTTATTTCTTCTTGTGAGCTCTGAGTCTATGCACCCATCAGCCAGTTTCAAGATCTCTGAACTGTACCTTAATCCTTCCCCTCCCCCGAACCACCACCATGCTTTTCTTTATTGCTGGTATGCCTAAATCAGTAACTGGTTCCATTACTCATGAGGTAACTGGATCCACAATCCAGGAGCCCCTCTTTATGGCCTTCCTGTGTTTGCCCTTGTCAGTCCCAGTGTTGTGAATTTCATCTACTGAATCTGCTGCGTCCTTCCACCTGTGGCTTCCTTCTTGTCCAGAGATTGTCCCTTCCCATAGGAATCTATTCCCCATTGCTGCCAGGGTAGCACAGTAAACACATAGACCTGAGGTAGCATCTCACTCATGGAATAAAGAGGAAAAACACTTGACAAGTTCCTGTTGACCTTCCTTGTTTGCTCCTGCCTGTTGCTCAGGCACCCTCCAGTTCTTTGGCCTACTGTTTCTAGAATATGCCGTGCCCCTTTCTTTTCTTGAAGTCTGTGAAGTCTTAGATGAGAAATGTCCCCCATAGTCTCTGGAATTTCAACACTTGGTCCCCAGTAGATGGTGCTGTTTGGGGAGACTTAGGAAGTATGGCCTTGCTGGAGGAAGTGCATCACTGGGGGAAGGACTTTGAGAGTAGCAATAGGTCCACCACTTCCAGTTTGGCCTCTACTCCACGCTTGTGGTTCAGGATGCAAACTCCTAGCCCATTGCTCCAGCTGCCATGCCTGGTGCCTATGGCCATGCTTCCCTATTAAGATGGACTCCAGCCCTTACTAAAAGTTTGGTGTAGGAGTTCCTTCTGTTTCTGTGTTGCTTTCATTGATTAATGAATAAAGAAACTGCTTTGGGCCTAATGGGGCAGAACTTAGGTAGAAGGAGAAAACGGAACTGAATGTTGGGAGGAAGAAGGGTGGAGGGAGAAGCTATGGATCCTCTGCCTGAGATGGACGCTGGTTAGAATCTTGCCAGTAAGCCACAGTCACGTGGCGATACACAGATTAATGGAGATGGGTTACACTAATATGTAAGAGTTAGCCAATAAGAAGTTAGAGCTAATGGCCAAGCAGTGTTTTAATTAATACAGTTTCTGTGTGGTTATTTCGGGTGTAAGCTGGTCGGGCGGCTGAGACAAACAAGGGGCCCCCTCTCCTTGTAACAAAAGTTGCTTTGGTCATGGTGTTTACCACAGCAATGGCAAAGTAACAGATACATGACATGGGTAAACACAGCTGCTGATGCGGTCTCAGGGTGTCAGAACTGGTATATTTTCTCTGCTGATTTAAGAAATAAAAAGTAGGCAAAAACCTTACCAGAATCCAGGGGAGTTCTAACAAAGCACTATATAATACTGGAAAAATAGAGGGCTTCTCTCTCAGGGGTCTTAATCTTATTAATGAAAAAGAACCGGCTCCCATGGACAATCTCTTAGAGTTTAAAAGAAAATTTCTAGGGCAGACAGGCTGTAAATCTTGCAGTTGCCCTAGAGGAAAATAGAGAAAGGAAGTGGTATGTGTGTGTAGGGGGTCATTCCACTTGATTTAAGTTAGCATAAAGGTCAGCTCATGGTGGGAGAGAAGCTTTAAGAAAAATGATGTGGAATTTAAAGCCTACTTAGGTTGTGGCCAGCATCTGAAAGAGAAAGACAGAAGAGAATAGAAAGGAATAGTCATGCCAACCCAGAAAGATGGACAGACCCTGCTGAACACCATGGTAGTTCCGAGGACTTCACTGGAGAACAGGAGTCTTGGAAGGGAAAATACATTAAGGTGGACCTACTTTCCTTGGTCCCCTAGCCAGGTCCCTGACTTGCCCTGCCTCACTCCATTAAGGCTGCCAGGAGGAAACATTACCAGGTCACCCAGAAAGACACTCCATTCTTTACTAGAATGTTCCCATACTGGACTTGCAGCTAGCATCTCTGTGATCCCTACTGGCTAGCTCTTCCTATCCCTTGGTTTCACCCACATCGTGACCTTGGGAAGCCTCCTTGCTAAGGTCTGACTATCCTGTGACCAATTCATTTGAGTGGCTGCAAGGATTCGTTGTAATTAAAAGGTAGGCCCACAGGGTGGCACTCTTGGAAGACGTGGCCTAGTGGGAAGTCTTTATGTCATTTGGATATATGTCTCAAAAAGGCATTTTCAAACTCTGATCTATCCTTTGCCTTTCCACTATCCTTTAGGAAGTGACCAATCCACACACAGGAAGTCCCATCAGGAAGTGTCCTGTGCAGCATCTAATACAAGTTCCAATGCTTTTGAAATTTTTGGAACTGTGAGCTGAATAACCCTTTTCTCTGTATAACATTACCTGTCTCAGGCATTTCATTGTAGTAATGCAAAGCTGACTAACAATGCCTTTAATTTAAGTTGTGGTTCATAGATCTTCCTCCCTTAGATTATCTCAGAGCACTGTCTGCTGCTTCTTCCTCGCAATTGTCAGCAGTTTTAAATCCTATTTCCTGTTTGTTAGGTTAATGCCTATTCCTTCCTGATGGTCCCCAAAACTGTGGCACTGCATACTACACTTGGGTACTTGACCATGCCGTTAACTGAGCATCTTCTGATTCTACTCATAGGCAGTGGTTTCTGCATGCTTGGTGTCTTGTGGCTCAGAGCATGGCTGGAAAGATACAGTGGGGCCTGGTCAGATTTCCTAGCCTGGCAGAATGTAGACATGGGTCACAACAACTGGCCAGTGTGGAGATGATTTGAGCTTCAGGGGTTCCTCATTTGGAAATGTAACCACACAAAGAAAAAAAAAACAGCAGCTATTTTCCACTTTTTTTTTAAGAAGGAATTTACATGAAAAAAAGGTGGCTTTTATAAAAATGACTTGGCCTTGGAGGAAGTTATTTAAAGAATTCATACTTGGAGAGCAAAAAAAAAACCTTTCCCTCCTTCTTGTAAGAAACAAAAACTAAGAGGGCATTCTTTTTCAAGGATGTTGGATTTATACAGCAGCCAGGAGCTTTACCTGGCTGGGAGCTCAGCTGCACACATGGGATCATTATTTCAAGTCAAAAAGACAGTTTTCTATAAACAAGTTCTTTGTCATTTTTAAATTTTTATTTTATTCTTTAAAGAAGCATTTCTTTCTTTTCCTTTTGAGCTGACAAATTCTTTGGAGAGCATTGAGTGTGTAAGCTAAGTGTATTTGTCTGGACTTCAATACCACACCTAAGCACCCGTGGCTGGTCCCATTTGGGCCCAGGCCCTAACTTGACTTTGATGCATAGCTGTGGGCATCTGGGATTTGGGAATGTTGGGTTGTCAAGAACTCTGGCCTGTGTTAACCCATCTCCATTGCTGGCAGCTCACTGAGGGTGTTTTTGCTAGATGGTGACTCAGAATGCCGATGGACATTCATTCGGGTCTCTGGCAGTGTGCTGACCCAGCATCAGAGTGGAGCAGAATGGGAGGGGACTGAGGAGCAAATGCATATCACTTGTGGTTCCTTTGAGGCACGAAGAGGAAGCTCTGGGTAGGATTTCTTTTGGCGTGTGATTTAAGCATGTTTCAATCCATTCTGGTGGGAAAGGCATGGGGGAGGATCCTGGTCATGACTCCTGAAGCAGTAAGTCTTCTTGACTCTTGAATGCAAAGACGTCACTAAAATGAAGAGCGCACTCCGAGTCTTCTCCCTCTATGCCTCTGTCTCTCATGCAGTAGTCCGTCTGCTGGAGCAGCTTTGCCGTACTCACAGAGTCTCCATCTCTGAATTGCAGGGTGAGAATAAGGGACAGATGGCTTCCTCTAAACCCAGGCGAATTCTGTATTACTCCCTACACTGGTGTAAGGGACCTCAAGGAATCCCCTATCTAGCTTATAGATAAGCTGGAGAAAACCATAGTTTGTGTGGTTGAGACAAGGTCTGATTTTAAGCTCGGGCCTCTGGTTGTCCTCTGTCCCATGAGCCACAGTGAGGACACAGTCCTGCTTCTGGCTTTGGAGTGCTGATATGGGAAAGGCTGACACCAAGGCAGGCATGTGTCTTCGGCATTTCTCGTTAGTGCCACCGGGCACGGCGGCCTGAAGTGCCTGTCCACTCAAGGTTGCCCAGTGCCCTTGGGCATCTTCCCCTATTTCCTCCAGTCTGTTTTTCTCTGCCCTGTAATTTGCTTCTGTGATGGGGAAAGACATGTTCTTCCTGTATCTGGGCACAAAGAGCACATTGAGACCGTCCCTGGAAGTGGCCTTAGGACACTAGAGTCTCACACAGCAGGAGATGGAGGAATTCAGGGAGGAATTTTATGTTCAATATTTTATCTGTTCCCCCACCCCAGAGATTGCTTAAATACATAATTTTTTTATATTTATTTATTTATTTATTTGTAGAGCTAGAGATAAAATGCTTAAATACATAATTTTTTTATATTTATTTATTTATTTATTTGTAGAGCTAGAGATAAAATCCAGGGCTTCAAGCATGCTAGACTAACCTTCTACCATTGAGCCATACCCATATCCTGATACTTGATTTTTTTTCAAGAAAAAGATTATCTAGCCCATTGATTAATTAATAACTGAGAATTTTTTATTTGCCAAGAACAAAATCAGTAACTATATTCTTATTTATAGTTTGCTTTGTCTTGTTTTGGTTTTGGTTTTATGAGACAGGGTTTCTCTGTGTGTATTCCTGGTTGTCTTGGAACTTGCTCTGTAGACCAGGCTGGACGCAAACTTGCAGAGATCCACCTGCCTCACCCTCCCAAGTACTGGAATTAAAGGCATGTGTCATCACCACCTGGCCCCCATTATATATTTTTAATGTGTGTGCTTATATGTATGAATGTGGTAAATGTGTATTGTGTGGTGCGTGTGCACCTTCATGTGCAGACACATGTGCCTGTGTGTGTGCAGAGGCCAGGAGATCATAAGGTGTCCTGCTCTTTTAATCTCTGCCTGTTCCCTTGGGACAGGGTCACTCACTGAATCTGGAACTAGGCTGGTAGCTCGCAAGCCCCAGTGAATTCCCCTGCCTTTCCCAATTCCATAGGCCTGGTTACAGGCGTGCATACAGCCGTGCCTAGCTTTTTGCATGGTGTTGGGGGTTCGAACTCATGCTTGCACAGTAAGTGCTTCAATCAGAGCACTTGCACCACCTCCCCAGCCCCTGTTTGCATCAGCACTTTTGAGAGTTCTCAAACTTGCAGAACAAATAGTTATTTAAATACTGAAAGTCTAATATTTAGACTACCCTTCATAGCTTCATAGCTTTTTTCTCTTCCATGTCTTATCCTATAAGACCTAGCGTATCTTCTATAAATATGTCAAATTGTCTGCTTTGATGGATAATTGGAGTAAAGGGAGAATAAATGGAAAATTAAAAAAAAATGGAAATAGTTATTTAAGATCTCCAGGTGATTACCACCTTGGCAATGTGCTAACAAAGGAAGCTGTGGGCTTGACCTTAGAAATGACTCCTGGTGTCTGAGGTAGCAGGGGAGAGCCAGGGTCCAATCTGGCCAAGATGTGTCCTGGTTGACAGTGTGAGTGCCCCCTCCCAAGGTGGTTGGGGACCCCCCCAATCCAGTCACAGGCCTGTCACCTGCACTTGATCTCTCTAGTGATGGAACCTAGCACTATGTGATCCTGAGACTGGGGTTTCTTTTGCCTTGAAAGCAATGGTGGTATCTGTGAGCATGGTGGTATCTGTGATCTATCAAGATGTATTTATACACTTTAGGGATTTTAACATAAACTATGTTGAGGCTCCCTACTCAGTGCAGTAGCATCCATGAAACACTAGTGGAGGGGAGGTGATGAGGGTAGAGGGAAGGTAGGTCCCCTGTCAAGTGATTCCACCCTTTATCCTCACCTCCAGGTGGGACACCTGCTTGGGAAGAGAATTCAAGCCTTCAGAGTTCTATCTCCAGTCCCCAAATCCAGTGTTTGAAGACTGAATAGAGCAGGGGTTCTCAACCTGTGGGTTGTTACCCCTTTGGAGGGTGGGTAGAATACCCCTTTCACAGGGGTTGCTTATCAGATAGCCTGCATATCAGATATCTACATTATGATTCATAACAGTAGCAAAATTATAGTTATGAAGTAGCAACAAAATAATTTTATGGCTGGGGGTCACACAGCATAGTGATCTGTATTAAAGGGGCACAGCATTAGGAAGGTTGAGAACCACTAGAAGAGAAACAGAAGGGAGAGGGCTTAGATAATTGGCACTAGTGTGCAGTTTGGTAGGAGGAGCTGGTTCTGAAGTTCTTGTTTGTGTTTGAGGATCTTACTGTATAGCCCAGGCTGGTCTTGAATTTGTGATTCTCCTGCTTCAACCTCTTGAATACTGAGGTCACAAGCATGATCCTCCAGGCCCCTGGCCTAGTTCTGGTATTCTGCCACACAATAAGGTGACTATGGACTATAGCAATTTATGATTTATTGCAAAAAAGTAACTAGAGAAGAAGGGTTCAAAGGCTTCCTGCAGATGGAATTGATAAGTGTTCGAGGAGGTGAAAATATTAATTGCCTTGATCTAATTGTTGCATACTTTATGCAAGTACCAAGCTATTATACTAAGTAAATATGTAGACAATATTTTGCATTGATTAGAAAAAAATTGCCAAAAATGAAAGAAAAATGGAAAAGCTGAAATAGAAAACAGAGCAAAAACCCCCACGCAAGAACAAAATCACTGTTTCTGACACTCCTTTTGTGATTACGCCTGGCCTGCTCTAAAATCTGGGACTGTCATCAAACAAAAATCTTCATTTGCTCCTTGTAATTCATTTCCTTGCAAGGGTTTGTTCAGTATTTCCCACCAAGGATGCTACCAGGGCCTTTAACAATAGGAAGAGCAAGTGAGACATCCAGAGTGAAAACCCTTTCAGACCACAGCCCTGATCATTGTTTCACCGGCTTCGTGGTTAAATGTCATTGATGAACAGTTTAGAATCTTCTAAATTACATTTATTTATTTGTTTGGAGGGGTAAGGCATGCCACAATACAAGTCAAAGGACTGGTTTTCTTAATCAACCATGTGGGTTCCAGGAATGGGACTTGGGGCATCAGGCTCACAGCAAGTACCATTACCTGCTGAGTCAGCTCACTGTTCTTGCATCTGGCTTTGTTTAGAGACAGGACCTTACTATGCTGCTCAGGATGGCCCTGAACACCTGAGCTGAAGCAGTCCTCTTGTCTCAAGACTCCGAAGTAACTGGTCTACATGCTGCGCCTCTATGTCTAGCACACAACGTCACGTTCCATAGATTTGTCAGATCCATTATGGAGAGGAAAGAGAGGCAGGCATTATTATTAGTTCTAGAGGGTAGACTTGGGAGCTTGTCACCCAGTGTAAAATGTTCAGGATGCAGCTGCTCCTCTTTTCGGGTGGTGGCTGGTCACACCTGGACTCTCCAGTCTCATCTGCTCAGGCTCTTAGAGTGGTATTTCAGTGCATCTGTTAGGGCTCACTAAAAGATGCAGCTCTTTCTATACGATAACAAAGTGTAAAAACACAGCCAGTGGGAACACCTGCAGGCGAGAACACTGGTTGGTGACATCCAGAGATGAATTCCGAGTGAGGCCACCTGTGAGCTGTGACCCTCTGCCTGGGTGAAGGTTAGCCTGCAGGTGACAACAAAGCTCTTCCTTGGGAAAGGCTGTCCCTCAACTTTGTTGCTTTAAAATGAAACAGAGTGTCTCTTTCCAAATCTCCGGTCAGACAGGCTGATTGTACCTGAGCCACTTGGACTTGGCAAGTGCAGGGAGACCAGACTGTGGTCGCCATCTTTGCTCTGCCTTTCTAGTGTGTGGGGATATGGATATGAGCCCATAGCTTTTCAGCTAGGAGCCTTGTTCATTCTGTTAATATGCAAAAGCAATACCACCCAAGACCTCACTCTTGGCCCCGCTCCTGTTCCGGAGAGGCTCACAAGGCTAGCTAGAAGTAGAGCATTCTGTGGGCTGAGGAGAAATCCTTGTCGTGCATTTCACAAATTAATGATGAGTCTGGTGACATATTTTGCTTCCAGATGCCTTCTGCTTTTATCATTTAGAGTTTAAAAGTGGCTTCTGTGTTTTTGACAAACTCAGGCTTGTTTGTTTGTTTGTTTGTTTGAATAAGTAGATAAGTCAATCACTACTTGCTCATTATATAGATTTGGAAGGTGCCAGGGAAGAAAGGAAAATGAATATCACATGGCATCCACCATTAACATTTTATTTTATTTTTTTTCACCATTAACATTTTAAATTTTGCTTGCTCATTTACTTGTTTCCCAGAAAGAAAGGACTTGTTCATATTGTATTTCTGCAAATTTGGGACCCAACCGTGTATAAGGATTTATAGCTATGTCTCTACATTATGGGGTCTCCCTAGATTGAATTTTCAAGGCTGAATCCTTTTTAACACTGACAGTTTTCTCTACACTTGGGATTTTGGTGGTTTCCCAGGCTCTCAGGATCATAGACCATGTTGAGCAGCACTACTGTTTACAAAACCCGACCCAGGGATGCAGCATGTTCACGCCGTTTACAGCTCCTGAGTGATGATAGGTGACCTCTAGGATGGCTCAGCACACGCGTGGATGCAGCATATTCACGCCGTTTACAGCTCCTGAGTGATGATAGGTGACCTCTAGGATGGCTAAGCACACGCGTGGATGCAGCATATTCACGTCGTTTACAGCTCCTGAATGATGATAGGTGGCCTCTAGGATGGCTCAGCACACGCGTGGTGTTTTCAGTGTGAACAGTGTAAGCCATGAAAGCCACTGCTAAAATGGAAAGAAGATGTATCAAATCGCTTTTCCCACTTGGACTCCAAGGGTGCGCTCCATTCATCTCCACCTGCTGTGCTGGCCAGAGTCAATGCTGCATGCAGAGACCTTGTCAGCTCTCATGCAGTGGCCTTCAACCCTCAGAGGTGGGCTCTGTAAGTGAAGATAGATGTTTGCCTAAGTAAGATATTATGGAGGAACAGTTTACCTAAAAGGTCAGCAGAGGGGTCCCACACATTCACTAATTACCCTTCCTTGTTGTGAGGAAAGAGCACACTAACAACCTAGGTGTGTGTTATGATCTTACTATACTTTTCTGATGCTTCTCTGCCTGTTGATGTTTGCCGACCCTTCTAGACTCTCAGCACAGTTGCTAGGATGCTTATCTCACAGGAGAGTATCCTGGCCTCAACCAAGCCTGTTTTCTTGGTTTCAGATGTCATTAGGGAAGTGGAGGTACTTATCATGCATGTCTGTGTCATCACCCGAAAGAGCCCCCCTCTCTCTCATTTCTGGGTGCAGACGTCTCTCCCTGCCTGCTCTGTGTGGCTCTCCATGTTCTCTTAGGAATGGGTTTCTAGTTTCTGATGTTCAGCCTCAGGTTGCTTCTTGACTGTGAAGATAAGCACGGTAGAGTTTCATTTGATGACTGACCCCTCAAGCTCTCTCTCCAGCCCCCTACTAGTGTCACCAGTGGCTGGGAACTCAGGCCACCCCATGTAACCATGGAGCTCTGCATGCTTGGGGTTCATCCAAGGCCACTTGAGACTGACTGTTCTCTTGGGACCTTTCATATTATGGTTTCATAAATCAATAATCCAAGAACTGCACAAATGTCTCCGTCATTTTCTAGAAAAGAAGCCCAGGAAGGACAAGCCATCACGGGACTGGAGGGAGCGGAGGAATGCCATCAGGCTTACCAATGAGCACACGGTGGAGACCCTGGTGGTGGCTGATGCCAACATGGTGCAGTACCACGGGGCAGAGGCTGCGCAGAGGTTCATCCTCACTGTCATGAACATGGTGAGTCCAGAGAGGGTCCTGCCATTGGTGGGTTCAGATTTCCCTGTGAGCAGAGCTCCGGAGGCAGGGGTGGCACCCTTATCTCCTGAGGCAAGGAGGCAGCTGGCTTGGGATCACAGCCTGTGACCTTGAGAGCAGATGCAGTGAGTGGGAGAAAGTCTGATTCTGAATTCTCCCTGCCGTGATGTTTAAAGGAACAGGTTTGCTCAGTGATGGAACTGCTCATGACAGTAATTTCAGGATCCTTGGTACATGGAAGACCTATCCCAAGTGACGGTCACGTTGAAGGGAGAATCAGTCCCTGATCTCCTAATGATGAGACTACTTGGAGAAATTGGAGTCAGACCTTAGTTGAAAAATAGCTTACTGTGTGCCTAAAGAACTTGTAGGTACTATGAGAGACTGTCTATTGAGGATGCCAAGAGAGTGGTTATGAAGCCACTGTCTTTCCCTCTGCCTTGAGGGGAGATAGAGGGAAACCTTTATACAGTGGGTGGGTGAGGGAGAGGCTACCTCCTCAATCAGTAGACAGCGCAGGCTCTTCAAAGGCATCCACGCTCCACCCAGCCATCTGTTTTCCCAGTGCTTTTGAAGGCCTTCAAAAACCTTTAACATTGTGTTCTGGGCTGGGGCTACAAATGCAACACGCAATCTGGTCCTTCCCTTGGGAGGCTCTGGTCCTAGCAGGCAAAACATCGATTCCACCTTAGAGACATCTGCAGGGACCCCTGCTGTGCAGGTGGAGGGCCTCTGCTAGTGATGATCCTTCGGCACAAGGTTTCATGAAAGAGCGAACCTTGATTTGAGAAGAAGGAAGTGCTGGTGGGGTGAGGATGGGTGCAAAGGTCACTGTGGATGTAACAGGTGCATGGCTTGGAGGTGGGTGCATTAGGTCCCTTCAAAGGGAGGTCAGGTGATACAGCTGTAGCAGGGACTGCAGGATCTTTGAAGGAGTGTGGACAGATGTAGACAGTGGAGACTAGGGGAAGTGAGCAAGAGGTTCTGAGGGGTAGGGTCTGAGGCCACCCAAGTGTAGGAGAGCCTCATGTTCAACTCAGTGTTTGGAGAAAGCACCAGAGCAGCTGCATGCTGGGTGGGTTGATGTGAGGGCTGGTGAGTAGATGGCGTGCATGTGGGAAGAAGGTTTGAACTGATGGGCAGGGGGCAAGTGGGTGGAAGAACTCCAGGGGCCAGATGGGAAAAAAACCTGACAGGATTCAGGGAGCGTCAGGAGTAGAAAACCCCAGCTTGCCAGGTCTTACGTGGGTGCCTGGACAGATGGTGGACCCTCTGGCCAAGAAAAAGAGGAACCTTTGGACTCTCGGAGGAGTTTCCCGGTAGACAAGCTGAGCTTAAGGTGAGAGATTGGGCTAGAAGGCTTGGCTAGAAAAGGAACTTGGGGCTTCTCCCCCAGTGCTGGTACCTGAAGCCTTAAGAGTGGCCAACGTTGTCCAGATGCAACATGTCCTGTGAGTAGAGAGTTTTGGGGGTACAGTAACCCTAGAGGACAGGCAGAAGCACCTAGGAGGAGGTTGTCCATAAGGAAAGGGGTGATGGGAGCAGAAAGCTGGTTAGCAATGCCAGGTATAGGTAAAGGGTTTAGGGTACAGTACAGCAGAATGAGATAAAGATTGTTATTTGGGGCCAAAAGATTTACTAAACACTAATGAGTGTAGGACCACTCTAAGGCATTTGGGGCTAGGGATGGGTGATGGCATACCTGCTTCCCCAGAATCTGTGCAGTCTCAGGGCCTGCTATAATCAAGGACTCTTGGGCTAGGGCTTGCACAGATCCTAGAATGCATCAGCTCACAATTGTTTGCCTGAGGGGATGGAGCCTGGATGATGAGGAGAAAGCTAGCTGTGACAGGAAGGCTAGGTTAGTGGCTCCCAGCTTATATATTGGAGGATAGTGGCTGGGGTGGGGGTCATGGTCCTCATGAGTGATAAAGTGTGTGGGTGGCTCTTTGTTCACATTTACTTATCATGGAGGAGGATGCTTTGGGCTCTAGAGGTGACCTGGGAGGGTCCATGGGACAAGGTGGGACCCAGAAGCTGGAAGGACCTGAGGATCCCTCCTGCTGGAATCTGTGTTCTGACTATATTATAATTGGGACTGGGGACCCGGAAGGCTGGAAGGCCTGCACCAAGCTCACCAGAACCACGTCTCTCCTGTGGAGACAAAGAGCCCACAGCTCATTCCCAAGAGTCTGAAGGGAGTTCAAGGGCAAGAAGGCTTTGGGCATCAGTAGGTTCTCGTGCAATATCTTGGTCAGGGCTATGACATTAGGCCCAAACCCTTTACCCTAACTGACCACAGAGAAATAGATGAATAGATGTTGATGCCCCCCCCCCCCGTTCCACAGTGGTGATCCTGCTGGTCAAGAGGATGAGTCCCTTATGCCCTGCATGAGACTCCCTTCTGAGACTGCTCTTGTGTTTTGTGAGAAGCCTCACCTCGCTTGCCTTTACCCTGCCCCTCAGATGTGCCTCTCCTGGCAGAATAGTCTCAGTGGTATGCATTCTCACATCCTGGTGAATTGCTGGTTGTGCCCACACATTTCCTCATGGGACCTGTAGTCATGAGGCATTGATATTTGCTTTTATAAACTGACTTAGACCTAGGAAGCTCTTTAATCACAGCTGGGAATGGATGGGACGTTACTCTATATGGCTCTACCTACTGTTCACTACGGGGCATGAAGACTGTAGGATAGGGGGCTAGAGATGTTCTCGTCCTTGCTTACAGTCCTGTAGCAGTTTACAGTAGGTTGTCCACAGTTCACAGCCCTGGTTGGGGGTCAAATACTTTCTATTTGGATTTGAGGTTTTCTGAGGAAAGGTCTATGACTTGTTAAGGGAAATTGCTTTGGGTAAACAATAATGGTGTGATGATGTTCGTCCCTACAAGTGTCTATGTGTGTGATTTCAGGACTGCTAAAAGTCAAAAGCAAATCAGTCAAGTCCTCAGACATCTGTGAGATAGCTCTACTCATTTCAACCCTTTCTTGCCGTGCTGGTCACAGTACACGGTAACCAGTTCACCCCCCCAGACACTAGGTCTTATTTTAAATAAGCTGATCCTCTGCCTCCTCCACTTCCTGTCTTCAGCCCTCTACATCCTGGCTTGTGAAATCTCCAGATTTATTCCCTGCCTGTGGCTGCTGTGGCCTAGGGCGTCTGAGCTGCTGGGATAGCTGGTGAGTCTAGAGGAAGGGAAGGGACTGAGGCTGGGATTGGGCCCCCAGCCTCAATCACACAGCTTTCCAGGAGCAATAAGCAGGAGCAGGCCCACGGAGCCCATCTGTCCTTCTCCAGACTGTCTTCTCTGGGGTTGCAGGGTTGGAGCAGCCGGCTCCGCAGGTTCCTTGGATTAGAAAGAAAACGGTTTGGGTTGTGGTCCTCATTATTCGGTCCTGGCTGTGGAAAAGAGCAGCTCTGGTATCCGGCAACCATCCCCTTCTTGCCACTCCTTCTTGGGTCTCTGTGGGCAGAGATCCTGCACCCCTGTATGTCACACTCAGACTCCCAAAACAAAATCCAGACAAGCAAAGGGAGAAACTAATAATTATTTCAATCAATGCAGAAAAGGAATTCACCAACGTTCAGTACCATTTTATAATAAAATGTGTAAAAAGAACAAAATCAAATGATCTCATTATCATAAAAGCCGTAAATGAACATTCCACAACTGACATGGTGCTTGGTGGTAGACAGCGGGAAGCCTTTTCAGCAGCGACGTGCACTGATGTCACTTCCATTCAGCGGAAGTTTTAGCAGGAGAGGTTGGAAATGAATGAATGAATGAGTGAATGCCATCTAAGTACAAAGAGACAGAATGGTCTCTGAGATTGACAGGTGATGTGGTGTTCACTAGAAACCCTGAAGATTACACACAAGTGTGTGTGTGTGTTTGTGTGTGTGTGTGCGCACACACATGAGTGCATGTGTTGTTACAGCAAAGTAGCAGTGTAAAACCCAACATCTGAAAATCCATATGAAATTTGAAATGAAAAGGGAGAACACAGTTGGAGATTCACACTTCTTGACCTCAGATTTTCTTCAGAGATTAAAAAAAAAATCAAAACACTTCTGTAGTAATGTTACTTTGAGACCAATGGAATAAACTAGAACCCAGGAGTTGACACTAAAATATTTGGTCAAATGGTTTTTGACACAGATGCTAATATGGGAGAACTGGTGCACCCACATACAAAAGAGTGAAATCCAAGCCCCCGTGACAGCATATGTAAAATGTAAAATAAGCTAAAGTCCTAATATAAGAACTGAAACTATTAAACACATAGAAGGAAACTATTAAACACATAGAAGGAACACATAGAGGGAAGAGGTCATGACATTCAACTTGGCAGCAATTTCAAGGATTTATCAAAGGCCTCAACAGCAAAAGGAAAAATAGACATTTTGGATTTCAGCACCATCAGAAATTCTCATGAATCAAAAGACCCCATTAGCATGGTAAAAGGGCAACCCACAGAATGGGAGAAATATCTGCAAATTACATATCAGATAATACTCAGAATATAGACTTCTAAAACTCAACAGTGCCAACAACAGAAGAAAAAAAATCGATTTTAAGATAGGAAAAGTATTTGAATGGATGTTTTTAAAAAGCCTTATAAATAGCCAATAAATGTGTGGAAAGATGCTTAGCATCAATTACCAATAGGAAAATGGAAGTCAAACCCACAACGAGATACATCCTTATTCTCTAGAATATTTACTATAAAGCTAACAAATACATACAAAGAAGCAAAACTGAGCACACACATCTGTGAGGGCATAGAGAAAGGAGATCTGATGGGGATTAAAATGGTCCAGCTGCTGTGAGATGTAGGACAGTACTCACAAATAAAACAAGCCCTACTTATGGTCCGGCAATCCCACTTTTGAGAGATGGATAGATACTTAGACATCCATGTTATGGCAGTGTTATTCACAGTAGCGAAAGGTAGAAGCAACCCAAGCGTGTCTTGATGTCTGAGCAGATAGACAAATGTGGCATATATGTATATGAAGATATTAGCCTTTAAATAGGAGGAAACATTGGAGCTTATGTGATGCCTCAGTGGTTAAGGTCATTGGCTGCTCTTGCAGAGGACCCAGATTCAATTCCCAACACCCACATGACAGCTCACAGCTGTCTCTAATTCCAGTTCCCGGGGAGTTGATGCCCTGTTTTGACCCCCGTGGACACCAGGCACTTTTAGTATACAAACATTCATATATAGGCAAACACTCATACATGGAAGATAGAAGTAAATCTTTTAAAGGAAGGAAATTGTGAAACACAACTATAATCAGACGACCCTTAAGGACATGTGTTAGCAAAGCAGAGCAGCCACAAAAGACAAGTGCTGCACGGTTCCATTTTTATTTGGTACTCAGAGTAGTGACACTCAGAGGGAGAAAGCAGAATGGCAGGATGCTGGAGGGCCATGGAGTAGCAGTATTTAATGGGGGCAGACTTTCAGTTTTGTAAGCAGAGAAAGTACTGGAGATGAACCACAGGGATAGGTGTAGACCAGTGTGAATGTGTTTCATGCCACTGGATGCTACACTTTAAAATGTCCATCCTGCTTATCACGTGTTCGCCCATTGTCTGTTGTAAGCTCGTCAGGATAGGATTGGGTGCACACCTCCCCTGTTATTAACTGTATGGTCCTCATGCAGGTGGTCCAGGGTATCTGTGAGTCTGTGAATACAGGACTGAGAGACTGGAATGTCATAGCATAGTTCTTTGCCAATGACGTAGTGCTGAAGTCATGTTAACAAATACTGACTGTACTTTATTTTTTTCTGTAAATTCTTTACCTTCTCAACAACACAAAGCTTAGAGAAAGACTGAAATGAGGACAAAGCTGGACCTAATCATATATTTTATCCTCAATTTTCATAGTTTTTTTTTTAATCTTTACATGCAGTATATTTTGGTCACGTTTTCCCCTCCCCCATTCCTTCCAGATCCAGGTCCTCTCACCTCCTAACTTTATGTTCTTTATTTTTCTCACTTTTAAAACAAACAAAAACAAGAAACAAAAATAAAATATAAAAAACAGAAAACACAGAAATAAAAATCAAAACATATAAGCAAGACCACCAACATTAAAAGAAAAGTGCCAAAACAAAGCAAAATAAAACACAAAGTCCATAAAAATACCATGAGTACATTTCATATTGGCCTACTATTCCAGGCCTGACCTGGAGTATGGTTTGTATACCCAGTGAGACGCTAATGAAGAAAGCCGATTTTCCCTTTGCAGGAATTGATGGCAGTTACAGATAGTGCCTTAGTGAAGGGTGGGACCCTATGTCTCTCTCAGTGCTGGGATCCCATCTGATCTGGCTTGAACCTCTATAAAGTTTTTGGGAGTGCTGCCATAGTCTCCGTGAGTTCCTATTGTATCAGTCTTGTATCTGGACAACGCTGTTGCCTTGGAGTCATCTGTTCCAACTCCTGGTACCTACAGATCCCTGAGCCTTGTTGGGAAGAATTTGATGAAGACATAGTATTTCACACTGAGTTATCTGAGCAGTCCCGTTCTTTGTACTCTGTCCAGTGGTAGGCAATTCTGTGCTGATTCCCATTTACTGCCAGAAGCTTGTGTGGTGCGAGCTGAGTGAGGCACTGACCTAGAGTTACAGTACCACGTCGCTGGAGGCATTTCATTGCTGTGTTGCTTTAACAGAATCACAGTGCTAGGTTTTCCCCTAGCTCTGTGACCTGTGTAGTGTCAGGTTCTTGACTCCTTGAACAGTGTCATCTTTAAATCTAATCCAAGAGTAATCGATTACTCTTCTAACATTTGTGCCACTATTGCACTAGTACATCCTGAAAACCGGTTGGTGTTGTAGGTCACGAGGTTTGTAGCTGGGTGACAGTGCTAATTACTTTTCTCTTTCTGAAGCACTCAAGAGTTCCTTTTAGTAGCATGGACACTCGTCAGCAGGAGCGAAGCTTCTGGCTAAGCACCAACTTCCTTCTCAATGTTCCATGATGTAGTTGAGTGTTTTATTCAGCAATAGAACCTTATTATTAGGCTGTACAAAGTAACCGGTAGCCTTGGCAATAGCTGTGATGTTTGGGGGTTTCCATGGGGTCCCTTTGGGCAACAAGATGTAATCTATTCCTGGTTTCTGGTTTTTCTTGGTGGCATAAGATGTCTGGTTGGGGCATTGTCTCCCCTGTTATTTGTTGGCTCTAATTAGTTTCCTTTCATAAGTGGAACCTTGTATAATAGTAGGTTTCCATGTGGCTTTAAAATCCCTTTAGTACTGGTTGTCCCTCCCAGCATTCTCTTCCCTACCTTCCTTTCCCATTCCTTTCCCCAACTCAGTCCTCCTAGTTTTCCCTTTGCCTCACCATAATGTAGTCTATCTCCTTAGGAAATCCTCTTCTTCTGCCTGGTTTCTCACTAGATACCTAACCTCTGTGGTAATTCAGACTGTTACACACATCTTGAAAGCTTAACAGCTAGCATCCACATATAAGAGAGAACGTACAATATTTGTCTTTTGGGGTCTGGTTTATCGAACCCAGGATGATTTTTTTTCTAGCTCTATCCATCTACCTGCAAAGATCATACTTTCATTTTCTGCTTAACAGCTGAGTAATGTTCCATTCTGTAAATATACCACAATACCACATTTCCTCAGTTGATATCTAGACTGTTTTCCATTTCTGTTATAAATAGATTCGCAATGAACACGGATGAGCAAGTGTCTCTGTCGTAGGATGTAGAGTCCTTTAGGTACATTCCCACAAGTGGCATAACTGCATCTTGAGATAGATCTGTTTATTGCCAGCTTCTTGAGGAACGGCTACACTGATTTTCATAGTGGCTGTCCCAAGTCACATTCCCACCAGCAATGGATAAGTGTTCCCTTTCTCTGCACCCTCGCCGGCATTTCCTGTCACTGGAATTATTGGACTTGATCCTTCTGGCTGGATGTAAGACAAAATCTTAGAGTAGTTTTAATTTGCATTTCCCCAATGACTAAGGATGTTGAACATTTTCTTAAATGTTCCTCAGTCTCTTCTGTTTCGTCTTTTGAGAACTCTGATTAGTTGTGTACTTCACTTTTAAATGGAGCTATTTGTTTCCTTGATGTTCAGGTTTTTTTTCAGTTGTTTATATGATCTAGATACTAACGCTTTATCAGATGTATAGTTGGTTAAGGTCTTTCCCCATTCTATAAGCTGCTGCTTGCCTGAATAGTGGTGTCCTTTACTGTACAGGTTTTTACCTTCTTGAAGGCTCATTTATTAGTTGTTAGTCTTAGTGTCTCTGCTATTGATATTCTGGGTCCTGTCTGGAAATCTTTCTTATGCTAATGGGTTCGGGCTTATTCCCCATCTTCTCTTCTGTCAGATTTAGGGGATCTGGTTTTAAGTTGAGATCCAAGATCCATTTGAAGTTGAGATGCAGGACGATAGATGTGAATCTATTTGCACTTCTTCTACATTCAGACACCCGGTTTGACCAGGACCATTTATTAAAGATGCTGTCTTTTCTCTGGCATTTTGGTTTCTGTTGTTTTGTTTTGGGTTTTGTTTGTTTGTTTTTGCTTCTTAATCAAAATCGGGTTATCTGTAGGTTGTGGAATTATGTCTGGGTCTTTAATTCTATTCTATTGATCTGTTTTTATGTCACCATCATGCTGTCTTTATTACTGTAACTCTGCAGTACAACTTGGAATCTAGGGTAGTGGTACCTCCAGCAGTTCTTTTATTATTCAGGATTGCTTTAAGCTATACTGGGTGTTTTCCATATGAACTTGAAGATCATTTTTTTTTAATTTCTGTGAAGAATTGTGTTGGAATTTTTAAGGGGATTGCATTGAATCTGTAAATTGATTTTGGTAGGATGACTACTTTTACAATATTAATCCTACTAATCCTATCAATACACATAGGAGATCATTCTGTCTTTTGGTGATTTCTCCAATTTCTTTCTTCAGTGCCTTAAAGTTTTTATTACACAAGTCTTTCACTTGGTTGATTACAGTCATCTCAAGATAAATACACACACACACACAGCTACACATATATATGTAGAGAGAGGCTATTTTATTTCTTAATATATCTGTCATTTGTATGTAGAAAGGTTTTGTGAGTTAATTTTGTATCCAGCTACTTTTGCTAAAAGTGTTTTTCAGCTGTAGGAATTTCCTAGTGGAATTGTTGCAGTCACTTATGTATACTAATGTATCATCTGCAAATACAGGTACTTTGAATTCTCCCTTCCTATTTGTATCACTTTGGTCTCCTTCAGTTGTCTCATTGCTCTAGCTAAGACATCAAGTACTATATTGAATAGCCGTGGAGAGAGGTAGACAACCTTTTCTTGTTCCTGATTTTAGTAGAAGTGTTTTTAGTTTCTCTTCATTTAGATTATATTGGCTGTGGGCTTGCTATAAATTTTCTTTATTCAGCATGGGTGGGGAGATATACCATCCCCCACCTCCCACTCCCCACCCTTGCTCATCAACTCCTGAGGCAGGTGAGAGAGCTGGCCCTGAGGTCAGAGGAGCAGGAGAGCTGTCCCTGCCCCTCATCAGCTGCAGCACTCCGGAGAGAGCGGCCACTACACCTCCCCTGGACCACACAGTAGAGCTGGCCCTGAAGGTGTAGGTGTGAGAGAACCAACCCTGAGGATGTGAAAACTGGAGAACTTGCCCCGCCCCTTGCTCATAGCTGCGGGGGGTGAAGTAGCCAGGGCCATGCTGGAGAGCTCCACCTGGTGGTAAAGACAGGGGAGAGATGGAGGGCTGACCAACCCTTCAACTACCCAGGCCCGGAACCAAGGTTAAATGTTGGTTCACCCCAACATCCACCCCATATGTGATCTGCTGGAGCAGGGGGTTGGGGCTGGGGGTGGGGCAGGTTGGTCCTGTGGACCTAGGGTTGCAGGATCTTTACAACACAGGGTAGCAACAGGATGTCCAGAAAGAGTTCCAGTGTGACTGGTGTAGCACAAACCAGTGATTCTTTGTGATGAAATACCTGTATGTAAAACTGTGTGGATAAATGGGTTTGCTGTGTGGCTCACTGTGCCACACTGCAGCTTCCATGATGAGATTTTCCCTTTCTCCTTTCACCCCCCGCCCCACTTTTTTCTCTTAAATTTTATTTTGTTTTATTCTGGGGGGCATGGGTGGGATTGGGAGGCATGATATGAAAGACACAAATAAATAAATAAAAAGAAAGTTAAAAAAGAGTGTTCATAAATAAGGAATCTTTTGTAATATATAAAATAATTTAAAAAGAAATTGCCTTTATTATGTTAAGGTATTTATTTCCCTTATATTCCTAGTCTCTTCAGGACTTTTATCATGAAGGGTGCTAGATTTTGTCAAAAGCCTTTTCAAACTCTAATGAGATGATCATGTTTCATTTGCTCATGTTATGAATTACATTTATTGATTTACATATGTTGGAGCGTCCCTGAATCTCTGGGATGAAGCCAACTTGATCATGGTAATGATCTTTT
Source organism: Ondatra zibethicus (assembly GCA_004026605.1). Lineage (NCBI taxonomy): Eukaryota > Metazoa > Chordata > Mammalia > Rodentia > Cricetidae > Ondatra > Ondatra zibethicus. The sequence continues at coordinate 43,773 of PVIU01011018.1, forward strand.
TGATGTGTTCCTGGATTTGGTTTGCAAGTATTTTATTTAGAATTTTTGCATCTATTTTCATAAGAGATATTGGTCTATAATTTTCTGTTTTTGTTTGTTCTTTGTGTGGCTTTGTAAAAAGAATTAGAAAAAATATCCCTTCAGTTTCTATTTTGCAGAATAATTTGAAGAGTGTTGGTGTTAGTTATTCTTTGAAGGTCTGGTAAGATTTTGTGTTGATGGGAGAGCGGGGGCCCTTTGTTTGTCTCGACCCCACGGCTAGCTTATACCCGAAATAATTACACAGAAACTGTATTCATTTAACCACTGCCTGGCCCATTATCTCTAGCCTCTTATTGGCTAACTCTCACATCTTGATCTAACCCATTTTCATTAATCTGTGTATTGCCACCTGACTGTGGCTTACTGGCAAGATTCTAACAGGCATCCGTCCCAGGCAGGAGATCCATGGCGCCTGCCTGACTCTGCTCTTCTTCCCAGCATTCAGTTGTCTGCTCTGCCTACCTAAGTGCTGCCCTATCAAAAGGCCAAGGCAGTTTCTTTATTCAACCAATGAAAGCAACACATAGACAGAAGAATCTCCTACACCAATTTTGTTCTGAATCCACTGGCCCTGGATGTTTTTTGCTTAGGGATTTTTAATTACTGATTCTATTTCACTGGGATTATGGGTCTGTTTAAGTGGATTATTTGATTTTGCTTTAATTTTCTGTGCTTTTCATCTAGGATTCTTCTCCTCCCTGTATAGATTTGGTCTTTCTTTCCATGGTATCCCAGATTTTCTAAATGTTTTGTGCCTGGACTATTTTTTTTTTTAAATCTGACACTTTCTTTGATTGACCTATCTGTTTCTTCTACCTTATCTTCAAGACCTGAAATTCTCTCTTCCACGTCTTGTTGGTGAGGCTTTCCTAAAAGGTTTTTGTTTGGTGTCCTGAGGTTTTGATTTCTAGCTTTATTTGCTTATTTTTCTTTGCTGATTCTTTCTTTGTTAAGTCTCCTTGAAACATTTTTTTATTATTTCATCCATCTGTTTGTATTTTCATGGTAAGGCATGTGTTCATACTTTCCCTAAGGTCTTTGAACATATTCACAGTTGGTATGGTTGAAGTCCTTGCCTTGTGTTTCAGCTGAAGTACTCCTCCCAGGGTCTACTTCAGTGGGATTGCTTGCTTCTGGAGGAAGCATATTGCCTTGGGTTTTCATGTCTGGATTTTTGAGCTGGAATCTGGGAACCTGAAGTTATGATGGTTGACATGTTTCTTGGTGGAGCTGTCTGCGCTTGCCTTAGTTGAGTAGATGGTCTGGGTTGCTCCTGTCTAATTTGGATCCTACACAAGTGTGACGGCTGTGGGCTCCCTGTTCGAGAGTGCTTCTGTTGGTTGATGCGTGACACAGACAAATGGGAATGGGTTAGGAGGAAAGACTGAGAGGGGAGGCAGGGAAGATCTAGGGTAACCCTGGATCCACACCCAGAGGCAGAGCCCAGGAAATAGAGGTAGGGTAGGAGGAGGGGTCTCCTGCTGACATGCTGCTGCAGGACTAAGAGGGAGTCTGGAGAGACTGGGACAAAAGAGCTAGGGGGTCTGGCAGCACTTCTTTAATTCTTTGATTAATTGGCTCTGAAAAGCCCTTTGCGCATCCCAAGCACAGCGCAGGGATTTATGTCGTGTGCACAACCCAGCAGGGAGTGTTTCCACATACATGGGATTAAATAATTTACCCACCTCACCCATCCCCAGGCAGCCACGATGCAATGAAAAGTCTCCCGAGTCCCTGTTGTGAGCACACCTGTTGTTTTTTTTTTTTTTTTTTTAAGAACTGTGGCAGAGGATGAACTGAGGTTAAAAAGGAATCCTGTGGAGAAGCCCAGCTGCCAGGAGCTGCCTCCTACCTGCACCCTGTTAAAGCAGACACCAGAGTGGATAGGAAAAATGGCCTCGGGCAAAGAACTTTGTGAAACCAGGAACAGGAATCTTGGCTATTGTGTCAGCTGAGATTGTGGGTGATAAATCAAGTACCCAGAGCTGGGCTTAGGAAGCAAGAGAAGAGTGTGTTGGAGATAAAGTGGGATATTCAGGGTCAAAAGGAGTGTGGAACCACCCACCAAGAATTTAAGAAGCGCTGTGGGGGAGAAGCTTAAGGTCAGGCAGCAGGAGAAGTCAAGGCCAAGGGTGTGTCAGAAACTAGGCTGGTTCACACTGCTGGATGCTTCAGTCTGCTGACAGAGCCCTGTCTGTGTGTCCCAGGAACATCTACCACCTGCGGTCTCTGCTCTGCCCTTCAGGAATCAGAGCCTCAGGAGGAATTCAGGAGAACAGGCCTTGCCCGGAGGCTGCTGGTAGACAGAATCTTTATCTGTACACAAAGAAACAAATCTGACAGGGTGCTGAAGGGTGGCATCATTCCCAGTGACCAAAAGCCGGAAGCACTGAACTTCCCACCTATAGTCGAACAGATCAGCGATATATACCAGATATACAAAATGAACTATTATATTCAGCCTTAAAAGAAGAGAAATTTGGACATGCTCTATAAAATAGATGACCCTAAAGGACATTATGCTCAGTGAGATAAAGGACAAGAAGCAGATGATCCCATTTATGTCTGATATCTTGGGTCATCAGATTTATAGAGATAAGAATATAGAATGGTGATTGTCCGGGGACTGGAGAAATGAGGGAGGGCTAAGTGTTTAATGGGGACAGAGTTTTATTTTACAAGGTGTTCAAGTTCTGGAGGCAGATGGTGGAGATGGCTGTGCAATAGTGTGAATGTACATAATGGCACTAAACTGTGTAAGCAAACATGGTAGAAATTATAGGCTTTATGCTGTATGAGTTTTACTATCAAGATAAAAGATTTGTATTGATTCTTTTTGGCTTAGTTATTGGCACCTTTCTACCGACTCAAGGCAGGGGACCTTGCTACCCACTTCTGTGCACCACGGGAATCACTGGCATGCATTATCCCCACAGGTCTCAGCAGAAGGAGCCGTAGACGCTGCCCCAAACAATCAGTGCAAAGGGAACCTTGAGGGTGGGAGCTGCCATATGCTGAGCCATATGAGAGCAAGTGACCTCTGCGAAGGTGGCCTCCTCGTCCAAAGGGTGGCATTGAGCTGATATGTGATGCCAGCAGAGTGGGGAGAATTGTAGGGGTTGGTAAACTATGGTCAGACTGACCCTGTCACAGCCCAATGTACTGAGCATGAGGAAAGGGGTGTGCTCTGTTTGTGTGTGTGTATGTGGTATGTGTGTGTGTTGTGTGTATGTAGCGTGTGGGATGTGTGTGGTGTGTATGTGGTATATGTGTGTAGTATGTGGGTAGCATGGGGTTGTGTGTGTGTATGTGTGTTGTCACTGCCAACCGGTTTAAAAAGAAGACTGGTATAGACTCATTGGTGTTTTAAAAATGCTTCTGATCTCTGGGTGGTGGTGACACACACCTTTAATTCCAGCTCTCGGGAGGCAGAGACAGGCAGATCTCTGTGAGTTCAAGGCCAGCCTGGTCTACAAAGCTAGTTCCAGAACAGCTAGGGCTACACAGAGAAACCCTGTCTCAAAAAAAAAAAAATGCTTCTGATGCAGGCATACTGGCATTTACCTATGTACCTGGGGGGCTGAGGCAGGGTGCAAACCTGGGCTATGGAGAGAGAGAGAATCTTTTAAAATAATTATTATTATGATTATAATTATTAATACTCCTGTAGCTGGAATGTGGCTCAGTGGTAGAGTGTTCACCTCACATACACAGTCCCCAGTGTTGCAATAAACAAGAGCCACTTCTTCATGTCTTAGCGTATCTTAGCTGGGGACATGGAGTCCTGCTCCTGGCTCTGTGTCCCTAGATACTGAGCAGACATTGCCTCCGGGACAGATGTCCAAAATGACCTCCCTGTCCAGGGTGTGCAGTGGGCTGCTGTGGTTTTTCCACGTGCATGGCAGAGCCCATTTGGTTCTCCTTGGGTGGGGGCCTCGGGTGACACCAGAGCAGGGATGTTTGAAGGACAAATTGCGGACAGAAGCAGGTGCTGTGGCACCAGAAACGCTGCGTGCAGATGTGCAGCCGAGCTGGAAAGCAGGGCTACCCGGCAGGGTTTTGGTTGTTCTCTGCTTCCTTAACAACCGTGGAGTGGTATGAAAAGCCCGAGACCATCCAGGCAGGCTGTTTGGAGAAGAAAATGACATCAATTTCACTTTATTACCATATGAAATAGACAACGAGTCTCTCTGTGGTCACCCCGAAGGCAGCCTGGTGTGAGCGTGCTCCTGGGTTCTTACACTTCAGCACATCCCAGAAACCCTAAGAGCCTCCTTCAACACACACAGCCAGTATGTTTTAGGGGGTCTGGGGGCTCCAGAATACGCCTTTCCAGCATATGCCTGGGCCCCCCTCTAGAGTTACTGTGAATTTAGTAAATTTAGTCCTTACCTTTTGGGATGAAGTAGACTCCCAGCAGGCTTTGTGAAAATCCCGCCACTTGTGGCGACCGCTACTGTCGCCCACATCTGTCCTAATCTCTCACCCCTTCTCTAGTCTCTGTCTGCCACTGCCACCGTCTCTGTGTCCCCAAGTCACCCAGCTGGGAGAGCCACAGTATGCTATTGGCAGCAAGACTACCTGCTTGGCTCAGGCTGCCAAGGGAATGTGACAAAGCAGCCGGAGCTCTGAACACGGACTGGGCCACGGCCAGAGCTGGACACGAGGGACCGACTTTCCAGACAGTTGGCTGCACTGCTCCAGGCCCAGCCAGGTGCCTTCCTAAGCATCAGGCACTGTTGCCTTTTGGACTTCTCCTGAGCATGATTTCCATGGGAAAAAGACAGAGGATCTTGCTTGCATGTCTCAGACTTGTACCTTGCTTTGTTCATCTGAACCTCCCTGGCCTGAAGGGAGCTCCCATTTTCTTTCTGCCCTACCCTGTACCCTGTGGAGCTCTGTGAGGGGTGTATGCAAAAAGCAGGTGACAGAGAGCTCAGCTGTGATGGTTAGACTCTGCTAGCTGTTCCTTGGGATGAAAGCCTGCATCGCACGGGGGAGATGCCGTCCATCCTTACTAGTCAGTGATCTTGTAATAGTTACCTTTCTTTGGTTGTGATAAAGCACTATGGCCAAGGCAACTTATAGAAGGAAGGGTTTATGTGGGGCTTATGGTTCCAGAGGGCTAAAAGCACCTTACCATCATGACAGGGAAGTATGGGTAGCGTGTAAGCACGAGGGCTGGGACTAGAACCTGAGAGCTGAGGGCTCACATCACAAACCACCAATAGGAAGCCAAGAGAGTACACCTGAGATGGTGTATGACTTTTGAAGCTCCAAAGCTTACTTCCAGTGATGTACTTCCTCTAGCAAGGCTTTCTAAACCTACCCAAATAGGGCCACCAAGTGGGGACCAAATGTTCCAATGCCAGGGAACTTGGAGGACATTTCCCATTCAAACCACCACAGTAATTTAGGGCATGAAGATTTTAAGAATGAAGTATACTTTCAATTGTGACAAATATACATACCAGAGAATTTGCCACCATAGCCATGTGTAAGTGTTCGGTAATGTTAAGTACATTCTCCTCTTGTCTACCCAGCATCCAGGATGGCTCATCATCTTCAGGAACTGACACTCTATACCCATTTTCCATTTAGACCATTTTCTCCGTTTTCCCATCTCCCTCGCCCTTGGAGCATGAGACTGTTTCCTTCTTTCCTCTCATATCATATCTTTGTGCATTCATCCCAAGGGAAGCAAGCAAGCCTGGGAACGTGGGATGTGCATTGTCCTGGGCTATTCTCAGACTGACAAGGAGTCACAGAAGATTCTAATTCAGGGACTTGTCGTGTGTTCTGCCCGGTGCTCATATCGATGCCTATGGGTTCTGCATTCTCCATCGATGCAGCAGACCGGAGCATCACTGAGAAGTGCCCTGTCACATTTACTGTTTTACTTAAGTAATTAAAAATTTGAGACATGGTCACATGGTTCCAGTCTGGCCTGGAACTTGTTATGAATACCAGGCTCATCTCCAACTTGTAATCCCTCTGCCTCGGTCTCCTAAGTACTGGGATTACACGCATGAATGCCACTGTCTTAAAGTTACCATTGCTATGATGAAACACCATGACCAAAAGCAAGTTGGGAAGGAGAAGGTTTATTTGGCTTAAATTTCCTCATTGCTGTTCATCATTAAAGAAAGTCAGGACAGGAACTCAAACAGGGCAGGATCCTGGAGGCAGGAGCTGATTCAGAGGCCCTGGAGGAGTCCTAGTTACTGGCTTGCTTCCCCTGACTTGCTCAGCTTGTTTTCTTATAGAACCCAATATTATCAGCCCAGGGACGGCACCATCCACAATGGGCTGAGCCATCCCCCATCAATCATTAATTGAAAAAAATGCCTTACAGCGGCATCTTATGGAGACAAGGCTCCCTCCTTTCAGATGACTCTAGCTTGTGTCAAGTTGACCTAAGTCTAGCCAGCACACTAACCATGCCTGACTTCATATTCTTTATATTTTAACCTTCTTACATTCATTTATTTATTTTTATTTTATTGTGTACATGACACACATATGTCCATACTACAGTACATAATGCAGAAGTCAGAGAACAACTTGCAGGAATTTTTCTCACCTTCCACTGTGTGGGTTCCAGGGTTCGAACTCAGGTCATGAGCCTTAGCGGCAAGTGCCTTTACTCACTGAGCCACTTTGTCAGCCTGCTTGTTACTTCCTTAAATCCATGATATTCTTGAATGTCTTGAGGGTTTGGCTGGTATTACGGGTATTGCACACTTATTTATTTTATGTTTAGGTGCTGGGACAGAACCCAGGACCTCTGTGTGCCACGCCCATGCTGTCTCATTGAGTAACCCCTGAACTCCAAATGCACTGCTTCAACAGCTCTGTGACAAAGCCCTGCACAACTGAATTTTTTTCTTTTATAACACTAGTCTTTCTTTGGGATTTTCATGTTTGGAACTGTTGTATACCAGTTAAGGCCCAATCCTCATGCTGGGAATTTCAGGGAAAGAAAATTGAGCTAGAACCATTGGGAGGTTCTCAAAATATCAAAACAAGAAAAAATTGTGTGCTCCCCTCGTTTGCCAGGGTCAGGAATAGATAATGAAGATCTGACTTCAGAACTGGCCTATGGGTGGATGGTCCAGCATAAGAAAAGGACACATACTTTGTACTTGAAGACAAGGCATTTTGGAATGGGGCCTGAGAATAGAGCAAGTGAATGTATTCCCTCTTTTTTTCCTTGTGGGAAAGAATATTAAGTTGTACAAAGATAGATTTTATTTAATCATAATAGCAGCTTTCAGTGCACAATGTCTACACTGTGACACAGCTAATTCTGTGTCTCAGAGCGGCCTAAAGTCTGTGCTTGCCTAAAGTCTGGCTCGCGGTCCTTTGGATAGGCAGCTGCACTCGGCCTGAACAGACCCTGGCTTTGCTCCTTGCCATGGCCATCACTTTCTGCTGCTGCTGAGTTGAATGTAGACGGGCAGCACCAGGGGAGAAAGTTTTAGTGCTCTCGGTATGAGACCCCTTTCGGGTAGTCTGTGAGCTAAAACCAAGAGGAATAGTAAGAAAGTTCTCATCCCTGTTTCCTCCATATCCTATAGCTATCGCCATCCTTATTTACCTCCCATCAAATCTCTCAGAGCCCTGCTTTTGTTCTGGTAGAAGAGAGGAACTCAGGCAGGCTGTACTGACCTGGAGGCCTCACAGGGTCTTCTTTGTTCGTGAAATCCCCAGTTCTTTGCTTATGATTTCTCCTTTTGTTCTTCTTCTCGGAGGACCTCCCAAGATGTCTTGATGTTGAGGTCCTTAATAGTAGGTGCTTCTGGTAGAGGCATATTTGTGCCTAAGTCGGTCTTGTGCTGCCATGATGAAATACCTAAAACAAGAACCTTTCAGAGAAAGGGTCTGTTGAGCTTGCAGTTTGGGAGGCTCAGGTTCAATTCTGGCAGACCCACAACTTTGGAGTCTGGCAAAGGCATAAGATGGTAACTGTGGGGCAAATGTAGATGATCAAAGGCTGAGAGAGCAAGCTAGGGGACCCACAGCCTTTCCCAAGTACCTAAAGACCTCTCAGTAGAGCCTCCCCGCTACGCCACCCTGGGGCCAAGTCTTCGTGTGTCTGTACTGGAGGTACCAATGGCCACAAATGGTGGGGGGCTTGAGAAGAACATGTCCCTTTCTGTCACTCTGATATGGTTCAGTGGCAGCCTTTGGTTAGAATGAGGACTTAGAGGAATACAGGAAGAGATGAACAATTTGACTGGATGACCCTGGATATGAATCAGGGTATTGCTAACTGGCTCTGAGTCTTTAATATGTCCCTTCCCCCACAAGAGCCTGTTTCGTCAGTGGGAATGATACAGATGCCAACCTTCATGAGTGGCAGAGAGGGTTAAAGATGACACGGGCTGGGCTATTGCAAGTGACTGTCCCCCTTTGCCGTCAGTCCTTCTGACAAAAGCCTGAGGTAGGAGTTTTGACTTTTTTGCCAGAATTACCTAACATCCATTTCTTTGTTTCAAAATCATCCGTGCTGTATGTTTTCAAAGCTGTTTATTTTTACTTATGAGTATGTATTTGCATGTCATGTATGTGTATGCCATGTATGTCTGAGAACTTATGGAGGCCAGAAGAATGCATCAGATTCCTTGGAGATACATACAGTTGCGGGCTATCTGACATGGGTACTGGGAACTGAATTTAGGTCATCTGGAAGAGCAACACGTTGCTCACTGCTCAGCCATCTCCCCAGCTGCTGTACATTAAAAAAGAACTACTGCCTTCCCTCTTACCTTTAGATGTAACATATATATGCTCATGTATGTGATTCTAGAATTTTCTATTATATACATTGGGGGAATATGAAGTCTCTTTTAATTAACTCTTTCTCTTTCTCTGTGTGTGTATGTGTTCTCCCTCTGTGTGTACATAAAAGAGAGAGAGAGAGAGAGAGAGAGAGAGAGAGAGATGTATGTGTGAATACAGACATGCTTGTGCCATAATCAGGTGCGGAGGTCAGAGGGCAACTTCCAGTTGTTTCAACAAGGTAGGGTCTGCCTTGTTATTTCTGCTTCCCTGAATCCTCCAGGCTCGCTGGCCTGAGTGCCTCCAAGTGCTTCTCTTGTCTCTGCCTCCCATCTCCTCGCAGAGAGCAGGGGTTACAGATATGCCCTGCTGTATCTGGGTTTTGGGGGTGGTGGTAATGTAGGTTCTGGTGATTGAATGTGGGCTGTCAGGCCCGTACCATTAGCACCTTCCCCTGCTGAGCTCTCTCTGGCCCTGGATTCTGCTTCAGTGAGATTTTCGGTCTCAGAAAACTTTTTTTTGAGACATGGTTTCTCTGTGTAGTCCTGGCTGCCCTGGAACTTGTTCTGTAGACCAGGCTAGCTTCAAACTCAGAGATCTGTCTGCCTCTGCCTCCCGAGTGCTGGGATTAAAGGCCTGTGCCACCATCTCATGGCTAGCAAACCTTAATAAAATCTAAAAATGTTCTCATACATATTTTTCTTTAAATCAGATTTTATTGATACTGAGATTTGAGTTACATGTAATCATTATTTTTAATTTTTCTCAAACTAGAAGAATACAAACCGCATTTCAATGTTTTTTAAACCAATACTGAGTATTTTGGAACTGCTTTAGAGATATAGAAAATTGAGCAGGTAGTGTAGTGTTCACATGCACAAGTTTTGGTATTTTTAGCATCTTGCATTTATACAGTATGTTTGATAACGAGTATAGGGCAATATTGAGTAATACCTAATCTAATATCCATAGTTCCTGCAGATTTCTTTAGTCTTTATTTAGTATCTTTTCTCTGTTATTATCCAGAACACTGCTGTATTTAAGGAACTATGTTTATATCTTCATTTTTTTCCCTCTGTGAATAGGTATACAACATGTTTCAGCACCAGAGCCTTGGGATTAAAATTAACATTCAAGTCACCAAGCTGGTCCTTCTGCAACAACGCCCGGTAAGCCTGCAGGTGCTCTTCAGAGCACGCAGAGAACTTAATGGGTTTGGAAGTTTCTCCTGACTGCTAGGGAGGGCTTCAGGCAAACTGGCTTGTTCACCTTCCTCACTTTGAATATGGTGCATTGTGAGAGAAGCAAGTCTTGGGACTAGAACCATGGGCATATGCATGCTGCTTAGGATCCCGAGGTAATGCTGAGCCATGGGCTCACACACGTCCTCTGTTCCTGGAAGCTCTGGCATATGGCTTTCACACATGAGCAAAGCTGGGGGCGGTCTCAGAAGCATGGCTTTCTACCTGGTGCTCCTGCCACGGAGGAACTCAGCATAGGCTTGTTTTGCTGTTTCAGCTGAGTGTCTCCCTTCAAGCCAATGCTAGCTACAACAAAGCAAAACAGTTGGCGGACATTGAGGCGAGTGCTTTTGGTTTTGTAGACTGTTATGTTTCTGAGAAGTAGATTGCTTTGCTTTCATGAGTCATTATTGAACTTGTGGATAAAGTCCTTGGTGGTCTTGGGACATCCTGGGTATCCTTTGGTTCTAGGCGTTTATCTCAGGGCAGAGAGGGTCATCGAATTCTATTTTCAAGAACATCTACCATCACAACAGAGTCTGGGTGGCAACTTTGGCTCCCTAGATGGCACCGTCTCTGACTACCCTCTTCTGTTTCTTTTAGGCCAAGTTATCCATCGGGCACCATGGTGAGCGGTCCCTGGAGAGCTTCTGTCACTGGCAGAATGAGGAGTATGGGGGTGCACGGTACCTTGGCAATAACCAGGTACCAGGAGGGAAGGATGACGCGCCTCCTGTGGATGCTGCTGTGTTTGTGACCAGGTAAGCCCGGAGCCAGCTTTTATCTGACGAGCAAGAGTAAAAAAGCAGTAAGTACCCTTTGGAGAGCATGTTAGCAATACAGACTTTGGAGGTCAAGCCTGTGCCCACTTGCTTGGGCTTTGGGTTCTCAGCAGTCAAATGGGGGTTGTTGTAGGTCCATCCTCTGAGGGCTGAACAAATAATGAGCTATTGTCTATAAGCAGTGCCTAACCCATGGTGTTAGCTGTCATTAGCCCTGTTGGTGGTATTAGAAGGACATAAATACTAAAATTCTAGGTAACTGGAGACGTAGAATGGCCTATAAATGCATGTACTTCTCCCTTACTCCCCCACCTTCCCTTGGTAGCGTGCTAGCAAGAGAGCGTTTGCAGCTGCTGCTGACCGACTTGGGCAACCTGTTAGGGAGGAACTGTGGGAGGAACTCTAGGTGGGTTCATGGGCGACCTGCACAGCCTTGTAAGACACACCATCCACAGAACTGTGGCAACCCCCCAGCAAACTCGATCTCTTAGATGCCCATGGATGTCACATAGAGACTCTGATTGAAGCATGGGTAAAGGTTTTCTCCTAGCCCCAGGACTAGGACCCGGAAGTACATAGCAGAAACCCAGGGCAGCCTCTGAAGCTTCAAGCAATCACATTGCCATACTTTCCTAGTGACACTGTAGCCACTGATCAAAAGCAGGTGACCCTAAACAATGAAGTTTGTCTCCTTATATTCTGGAGCCTATGTGTTCTAAATCTGGATATCAATAAGGTTCCATTCTTCCCAGATCCTCAAGGGGAGTGTCATTCCTTATTTCCTCACTTCTGGTGGCTATTGCCACCCATGACAGATCTTGTGGACACCACATTTGGGTTCCCCTTCCACTGTCACATGGCTGCCTCTCCATGTTTCTTTCTATGTCCAGATTGTCCTGTGTCAGATTATCCCCATAAGAGGACTTCTTCTCCTTCTCCTTCTACTATTTTTATTTTTCGAGACATTGGAACTCTGTAGTTCAGGTTGGTCTAACAGATCAGAGATCCTCCTGCCTCTGCCTCCCAAGTACTGGCATTAAAGGTGTGCATCACCACCCAGTTTGTGACCACATCTTAACTGGATTATGCCTGCAATGACCCTCATTCAAAGTAAAGTCACATTAATAGGCACTTAGCCATTTCTGTTCCGGGGACACAATTCTAGCATACACATGCAGATATACACAAACACACATGCGTACTTATACAGACACACATATATACACAGAGAAAGAGAGAGTAAGAGAGAAAGATGGAGAGGGAGAAAGAGAGAGAGAGAGAGAACATATACCTTGTCATTACCAGGCTGCAGACTGATACCTGACCCCTCTTCTAGAATGTCCATCAACTGCTAGCCCCTTGTGTTGAGAGGTAGTCTGTAAGCATGTGGTTCCTGTGAGAACATTTGCTACTTACATGGGATTCAATTAAACATCTCTTGGGATGTTTCAGGCACTGTCTTCTTTTAAATAATTCCATAGTTATGATAGGACCATGAGCTGGCATGCCTGCTGCAGGTCTGGACTTGCCAACCAGTGAGTGCTGGCACCTCCTGGTGCTCCTTCCTTAGAAGTGCTGGGCACCCCTTTCCTAGCCAGAGACTGCCATCACTCCCTGAGGAATAGCATTTGGCAACTATGGGACTTTGTATAGAACACCTAAGGGTTCTGGTGATAGGGGAGGACCGATGTTTTGAGAGTGAATTCTACTTGGTAAGTGAGCAGAAGTTAGTGGAGCCATGTTTATGCATAACCATAAATTATTTTGATTTGTTTCCTACATGAAATTAATTAGGTCTAATTAAATTAGATCTAAAAATCCTTCCTAGAGTGGAGCTTGTTTTAAACAACCCCAGGATTGAAATGTGCAGATAAATTTCCAGTGTCCCTATTTTGAAAGTGGTTTTTATAAACACTATAAAACTTGGAAATTCTGGTGTTTATTAAAAATATTATTAACTTAGGGGATTTCCTCCTGACACCATATTTTAAAATGCTTTTTTGCCTTTCCGCTGTTTCCTTTCACGAGAAGCTAGTGAACTCGTCTGTAACCTGCCCATCTTCCTAATGGTGTTCTGAGGTGAGGCTGTTTCAGATATGCTCATTGGTTTCAAGGATGCAGTGTATCTGTTGCTGCCAAGGTATAGGAGAGCACCAGAGAGGGGAGAGAAAGCGCTTGGAAGTATAAACACAAATAGCCAAGTGTCTTAGTTAGGGTTTCTATTGCTGCAACGAAACACCATGACCAAAAAGCAACTTGGGGAGGAAAGGGTTTCTTTGACTTATACTTCATCATTGCTGGTCAACACTGAAGGAAGTCAGGACAGGAACTCAAACACGGCAGGATCCTGGGGGCAGGAGCTGATGCAGAGGCCATGGTGGGGCCCTGCTTACAGGCTTACATCCCTTGGCTTGCTCAGCCCGCTTTCTTGTAGAATCCATGACACCATCCACCATGGGCCGGGCCCTCCCTCATTTATCAGTAAATGTGAAAATGCCTTACAGCTGGATCTCAGGGAAGCATTTCCTCAGCTGAGGCTCCTTCCTCTCTGATGACTCTAGCTTGTGTCAAGTTGACACACACAACCAGCTGGAGTACACCAAGGAAGGTAGTACATGTCCATTATCCCAGCACTTGGGCGGTAGAGACAGTAGAGGTAGCTGTTTAAGTCCCCTGTGCCTACACAGTGAATGTGAGGCCAGTTTAGGCTATGTGAGATCCTGTTTTAACAATGAAATCAACCACAGGTCTGGGAAGATGACTTAGCCAGGAAAGTGCTTTCAAACAAGCATGAAGATCTGAGTTTGATACTCTGGAATTCACGTGAAAGGACTGGGCTCCTTGCTGGACATTTGTAATCTCAACACTGGGGGGCAGAGACGGTGGCTTGCTGGTTTGTAATCCCAGCACCGAGAGGCAGAGATAAGGGCTTGCTGGCTTGCTTCTGTAATCCAGTTGGTGAGGTAAAGTTTCAGTGAGAGACCCTGTCTCAAAAGACTGAGGTGGAGAGAAATTAAGGAAGATCCAACCATGATCTTCTGGCCTGACCCACCATGGGTGCACATGCGCGCGCACGCGCGCGCACACACACACACACACACACTCATACACACACTCACACACACACTCATACACACACTCACACACACACGCCTAGGGTACATTTTCTATTCCACGATGATACCTCAGGGTTGTTGAAGGCGTTGTTCCTGCTTCTGTGTAACTGCTCAGTGAATGAATCACTGCTCAGCCCTATCCCCAGAGGATGTCAGTGCAAATGTTGACTTGGGCGGCAGCAATGGGGTGGGTGGAAGAGGAGCCTGGTGGACAACTTTAAACTGGGACTGCTGTTCCAGAACTTGAGATAATAGCAGACTGGTGTTCTGCAGGGAAATGGGATGCGAGGCAGTGTCTGCTCAAGAAAGGTATCCTTTCTGTCTACTAGAAAATCCCACAGACCAGCAGCCATTGTTCAGGGGACAGCATTCCTGTGTTCTGGGCTCACATGTGGCCAGTGTGAGGATTTTCTTTTTTTTCTCTGTTTTGGCCTGTGGCTAAGCCTGGGAGCTGTTCTCCTGGACACTGGCTGCTACAGAGGATGTGAACATGATGTCATGGCTAGCAGAGGCAGTCAGCTTTTCTGCAGCTGTGTGTGTCTAGGCTGTAGACAGCCACCATGTGCACTGTGGCTGGAGGCCAGTCAAGGCCACACAGAAGACGGGGCTCCAGCCCTAGTGGCTATACCTTTGGTTCTGCGCTTGACCTAGGAAGACAGGCACACAACATTTCTCCCCAAGCCCAGCTCGGTGCTTCTGTAAAGAACATCGGGGAGACACCCAAGCAAGCATGCAGGCCTGGCTGAGGGTCATGCTGGGATACCTCTGCAGGTCCCAATCTTCAGCACCCCACAGTCAGTTTCCCCCTGCCCTTTCTGCTTACTGTTCAGTAGCCTCTTTATCAGGGATTCCAAGCAAAGCGAGGTCAGGAGGCTTGCTCTGAAAGTCTAGGGTGTGAGTCCCACTTCATTTCCACAAAAATGGTTTGGTTTGGAATTAAAATCATGATAATAAAGGGTTAAATTTTTTTCCATAAGAGTGGGTAGTCCTAAAGGCATTTATTTTTCTCTTTGGGTTCTAGATATTTATTGTACAATTCACAGTGGCGTATGCTTGAATATTGCTGTGAAAATGGATTTTAAGTATTCTCACCAATCAATGAACAAACCCAAAACCCCAAAATCCACAAAACTAGTACCTAAGGTGATGGGCATTTCTATTAGCTAGATTTGATCATTTCACAATGTATACTTCCAGCCTAATATTTATATTGTGCAAATATGTACAAATTTCCCTGTCAATTGATAAATGATAATGTTACAATAAATTGACCAAAAATTGATAACCTAACGTATACATATTTGTTATGAAAAACTTAGAAATTTCCAGAGGCAAAACCCATTGAGTGACAGATACAACTCACTTGGAGTTATCTTCCTATTTTGTCTCTGGCCACACCTTCTAAGCTTTTACTCCCATTTATGTATGCCACCTGCCCTACATTTTCCCTGCAGGATGCCCAGTGTCCCAAGATGCTCAGTTGTCAGCCTATGCCTGGGAATCTGTGCATCAGCATTGTCAAGCAGAATCGTACTATGGGTACGCGTGCGCTGGTTGGGTCTCCAGGTTCCGTGCCTAGCAGCAGTAGGCTGAGGGATGCATACGTGCAGGGTTGGCTCCTTTAATGCATCCCACACTGGGGAGTAGAGTAGGCTGATGCATGCAGAAATGGTAATGATGAGACAGAAGGAGAGGGACAAACTTGGACACTGTTGCCAGTGTCACTGGTGCACCACATTGTGCTGTGATTAGATGTGACTAAAGTGAAAGCAAGAATGTGCGCTCGTGGGACGCGAGAGTGGAAATATGGCTGCCTTCGCCAGGGAAGGTTGGCTGGGACCGTGGCTGCCAGCTGCTGTCGTACCTGTGCTTAGCATCAGGACAATTTTGGGATTGATTTATTTATATATTTAAAGGTAAATGAGTCATGGCTGCTTTGGGGCTATCTCTCTTTCTTTATCTCCTAGCCAGATGATGGCCCCACCAGCACTCTGTGGTTGCCTACTAACTGTGGGAGTTTGTGGAGGGGAGCTTGGGGATATTTGTTGGTGGAAAAGCAAGGCCCAGTCCTTCATTTCATCAAGAGGGGTGAGCATGAACCCATGGGACATGCAGAGCCAGGGCTGAAGCAGGCTTTGTACCTTTACTTTCCCACTCATCCTCAACTGCACACCTGGGAGTTCTCTGTGAGTTTTAAGTAAGATTCTTAGAAATGGCTTTTTGTTGCCTTTCTGTAGATACAATTAATGACCCTTACAGTTTTCCAAGTTGAGTGACTTTGAGATACCACTGCAGTTGATAGGTAATTGTCTCTGTTCAAAAACACCTTTTAATTTTGTTTCAAACTCTTGAAGGAATAACTTTCTATCAACTAAGTATGGAGAAGTTAGCTTTAAAAGGAATGTCCTGGACTGTTGAGGTGGCTCAGTGGATAAAGGTATTTACTGCCAAGCCTGGTGCCTGGCATTCTGTTCCCACAACCCACCTGGTAGAGGAAAAGAACTGACTCCCTTGTACTTTGTCTTAGCTAGGGTTTTATTGCTGTGAAGAGACACCATGACCATGGCAACTCTTATAAAGGAAGACATTTAATCGGGGGCTGGCTTACAGTTTCAGAGGTTTAGTTCATTTTTGTCATAGCTAGAAGCATGACAGCATATAGGTAAATACGATAGTAGAGAGGTAGCTGAGAGTTCTACATCTGAGTCAGTAGACAGCAGGAAGAGAGAGCAGCACTGGGCCTGGCTTGAACTTCTGAAACCTCAAAGCCTGCCCCCATGACACATTTCCTCCCACAAGGCCACACCTACCCCAACAAGGCCACACCTCTTAATAGTGTGACTTCCCATGAACCTATGGGGGCCATTTTCATTCAAACCACCACAAAACCTTATATGTGTGCCATGGCACATGCATGCACACCTCACAGATAAATGCCCCCCCTGAATCTGGGATGGGGCTCTTCTGTGTGGTAACTAGGTTTACCATTTAGAACTGTCATAGACGGTTTACTGTTGACAGATATTGTTAATTATCCAAATTAAAGCACCAACATTTCAGGAACACTAACCAATATTAGTATGGTATCTTCCTGTCCTATTCCTGCAGGGTACCACATACATCTGACTGTACCTTTCTATCCCCCCAGGACAGATTTCTGCGTTCACAAAGATGAGCCGTGTGACACTGTTGGTAAGTTTACAGTTGATGATGTATCGTGGGACTTCTAGTCTACAGGAGTCACCCCTGTGTCCCCATAGGAGCTTTGTGTTTTCTGTCGCCTCTCTTCATGTAAACGGATTCCTTGGCTGCATTCTGTTCTTTATGCAGGTAAGTTTTGAGGTTGCCTATACCAGAAGGCATCTAGATAAAGGGTTAAGAATGTATAACTAGTCGAACCAAGGGCAAGAGGTGCCAGGCTGCTCTGAGGTATCTGGAGCGAAAATGGGATGGTCTCTAAGCATCTAGCCCACCCTGGCTGTTGGATTTCTAGTCTCAACAGTGCTGAGGCATGCACGCAGTGCTGGAGAATACGGGCTTCCTTCCCTTCTCTTCCTCGCCTGCCCCTCGCCTGCAGGTTTCCTTCCTCTCCTGTGTTCAGTGAAACCTGCACTGCCTTTCAGTTCTTAAGGTTTCATGCAGAAACCTTCCTTCTGCCAGACGGTGGTGGCGTACTCCTTTAATCCCAGCACTCGGGAGGCAGAGGCAGGGGGATCCCTGAGTTTGAAGCCAGCCTGGTCTACAGAGCAAGTTTTAGGACAGCAAGGGTTACACAGAGAAACCCTTTCTCAAAAACCAAAACAAAGCACACTTTAATCCCAGCACTCGGGAGGCAGAGGCACATGAATCTCTGTGAGTTCGAGGCCAGCCGTGTCTACAGAGAGAGTTTCAGGACAGGCTCCAATGCTACAAAGAGAAACCCTGTCTCGAAAAATCAAAACCAAACCAAACCAAACAAAACAAAATAAAAATAAGCCTTTCTTTAGGTATAGGCATAGTAGTTATCTAATAGAGGAAATATCCAGGGTGTCTCCAGCATCATCTGCCATCACACATGGGGAGGTCCAAATATTGTATTACCCAAAGAAAAAGTATGAATCTCATATGTTCAGATGCTTCAAGTTACAGAAACACTGATGGGAAGTCAAATAGAATTAACATATCTAATGTTGTAAAATCCAGATGTTAGCTGCTTGTTACCATGGAGTCTCAGTTATGGGTGACCTTGGCCTCTGCCTTGGCTCTACATGACTGAACTGGGTAACTTAAGTTTCTTAACACATATGGTGACTGCCTTGATTAGGTGACTTAATAAGGTCCTTTAAAATCTGGTATGATGATAGCCAACCTTTATTTTACACGTTGAAGTTTATTTTTATTTTTTATTTTTTTACTTAATCAGTATTCAGTCAGAGAACAAGATACCAAAAATCAGCCAATGGATGTCTGCACTTTGCCCCTAAGGACTGGTTCCATGATGGAATCTCTGGGTGAAGATAATGTTAGTCTTGTTTTGCTTGGGGTACCTGAGCTCAACCCAGGGGCTATGGATGATGTAAAGCGAAAGGGAAGTGTGTGACCTACGCAATTGCTCCTTCCGGCAGTCACCAGGCCCTTGAGGACTGCCATAGCTTCTTCTCGAGTGTGCCTCTGCCGTGGTTGTCTCCTTGCCTGGGCGCAGGAGGCATGGGTTCCTCATCCAGCCCTTGCCCTATACTTCTTCATCCCACAGAAGCCTGTGCGCTGAGTGTGCTGAGCCCGGATCTCCAAGCCCTGTGTCCTTCAGCACCTCGCTGGGAACTTGAGAGCTTTGTACCCTGTTGAGTGGTTAATTTATCACAGGGAAGGAATGAACACAGGTGAAAGAAGCTTCGTTTCTGAACAGTACGCACTGACACACGTGCGCCTCTTTCACATGGTTGATAGCTACTGTGTTTAACTGTGAATATGTGAAATACCCTTCTGATATGAACTGATTGTGCACCGCTCCCCTGTGGAAGACAAGTAGCTAATTCTAATCAAGTATCTTTCTCTTGCCTACTCAATACTTCCATACCACTTTAAATACTTTACTCATGACATTTTTCCATCACAAAATGCTGCAGGGTCTCTGTATCTCAGACCTTGAGAAAAGCTTGTGCTTCGCGGCCCTGGAGGCCACTGGTCCAGGTCCCATTGTCTCCAGGTGTCTGGTCTCTGATGAGGATGCTCCATAGCCTGTAGATGGCTGCCTTCTTACCATTTTTCTTACTTCTGTGTGCCTCTATTCTTTCTTATTCTTGTAAGGACATCAGTAATACTGAATTAGGACCCACCTTTATGGCTTCATTTAACCTTATTTAATTCTACTTCTCAAAGACCTGTTACAAAATATAGTCATATTGAGGATCAATAATCCACCCTGTGATTCTAAGGGTCATAATTTAGTCTATAGAGCTATTCATTTGACACTGAGCCACATAGCACGAGTTGGTACCTGATATCCTATGTGACCTCTCTGGCACTCACGTCTCACTTCCTAATGAGGCACATCTTTTCATAGCAGGGACAGGTTGAAATCATCCTTAATGTGGTAGCTGGTTACCCGAGGGATGAGTTTTCTGCCTCCTATCTTCCAGCATGCACTCTTTCTTATACTCTGGTGGTTTTTAACTTTTACAAGGGAATTGGACATAGGGACATGGCCTTTTATTATTAATAAGTGCTTCTTTTGATGTGCCATGATTCATTTGAACATGTTATCAAATTGTTTTTAAAATGAAGTAATTTGATAAACATTTTAAAACTGGGGCCATCACAGTCACAGACCAGCCTCAGACTCTAATTAATTAATTTCGGGGTGTGTGTGTGTGTGTGTGTGGCCAATAAGTAGAAAGTCTGTTAACTGGTTTATTTGGATGTAACTCTGTCATAGGTGGAGGAATATCTGTGTATAGTCTTAAGGAATTGTCTCCTAGGGGGATTATTCCTTTGAATGGCCCAGTTTAGATGCCATCCATTTTGTCTTGGTCAAGTGGATGTACCACAGTTTTGGACTCTTCCTCACCTTTGAACTCTTCCTCAAATCTGTCACAATAGACTTGAATCCATCCTGAGCAAAAATAAAAGCTTGATGTTTAATTATGTCATTGTCACAGGGCACATCCTCTAGCCTCTGCCAAATCCCTCTGTTTACCAGTTTTACTGGTTCTTGTAATTAGGCTTTGACCATCTTCTATGGGTGTGGGGGGCTGTCATTAAAACTTTCAGTTTGGGGGAGGAAATGCACGTGTATCTAGCTATGGGTTGTAGGCTTTAGCAGGTTCTGCCTTCCTTATTCTAACTAAAACTCCCAACATCCATTTGCAAGAGTTAGTATTGAGTGTGTATGAGTGTAGCATTCTATCGGTATTAGGACGTGTGTCTCATGAGCCAGTTTGTGAGTGTGGCATTCTATCCATATTAGGGCATGTGCCTCGCAATCCCAGCTTTGATTTCTTAGTGGAAGGCCACACATCCAAGAGTTGGGCAACATCAACCGTCTTGATATGGTTTTAAGAAGTAGGTTACCAGCTGGGTAGGTAGGGAAGGGGGGTTATCTGGGAAAAGTTAGGAAAAGGGAAAATATGAGTTAGGAATATGACCAAATGTATTCTACAAAATTTTTAAAATGGGGTGGGGGAGAAAGGGTTTCTGTGAAAGCTAGAAAGTATATACTCTACTACAACAGTTCATCCCTTAACACAGTTATCTTTAAATGTTGGTAGAGCATATTTAAAATGCTGATTAGCATGTGCCTGGATGCTGGGAGAGCCTTCTGAAAGATCACTTAGAAGGCCTGTCATGATTTAGAACAAAGGAGAGTGTGGGTAACCCTCCTGGTATGGCTGTTGTCAGCATGCCCTAGGATAATGATCATTGGATAGAACGTGAGTGAATGTATGCATATAGACACATGCACACATATGTATGCATCTGGTACAAGTGTGCAGCTTGGAGGGGGCAGTGTCTGCTTCTAGTGTCTGATAGTGTGACTCAGCTTTGTCTGTGCCTGTGAGTTCTTCCAGTTCTCAGCTTGTCTCATAAGAACCTCCCGAGGAGACCTGTCTGCTTGGAAGCTACACTACAGTAGAAGCGCTCTGTGTTTGGTATATGGCTGGGCATCCATAACTGAAACCACTTGTCCCAGAGGACCAAGTTCAACATTGTCTCACTTTTCCTGCCAGGGTCTCTGTTCAGATTACATAGTCACTGGACTGTATTAGGAAATGGCGAAAACACAGATGTATGTTTTTGCACGAGATTGAATTCTGTCAGCCCTTTGGAGATGTGGAACCAACATTTAGTTGAGAACTATATAGAGACCAACAAAACATGTGGCTGTGGCTAACTGCCTTTGGGATTATAAAGCAAGAGGGCTGAAGAAGCCAAAGAAGCTCAGCACACAGGATGTCCAACTGGGGACCTGACACACAGGCGTGGATGTTGACTGCAGAGCAACAGCACCATTGCCTTAAAGACGTGTTTGTGAGTGTGAGTAAGTGCGAGTGTATGAATGTGTGTGAGTGTGTGTGAGTATGTGTGTGTGTATGGCGTGCGTGTGAGTGTGTATGTGAGGATGTGTGAGTGTGTGTGTGTTTCAGTTTTGAGATTATAATATAATTACATAATTTCCTTCTTTTCTTTCCTCCCTCAAAATCCTCTCACATCCCCCTGCTTTTCATGGCCTCTCTTCATTAATTGTTGTTGCATGCCTATACGAGTAAGTGTATTCCTAAAGATGTAAATACAAGCTGTTCATTCTGTATGATGTTACTTATATGTGTGTTTTCATGGATGACCACTTGGTATTGGCTAACCAATTGGTAGGCTCTTCTCTAGGAAGGACCATTTCTCCAGCTGTCAGCATTCCTTAGTTGCCTGTAGTTCTTTGTGTAAGGCTGGGCCTCGTGGTCTTTCCCGTGTAAGGCTGGGCCTCATGGGCTTTCCCCTGTCCACTTTAGCGTGTCTATTGTTGTCCTTGTTCAGCTCATGTTTGGGCAGACATGTTGGTGACTGCATGGGTGTAGTTTCCGACACTCTTTGGAGACACAACTTACATCCAACTCCCTTGTCTTTCCTCCCCATCTTTCAAAAGGATCCTTGAGCCTCGGCTGTTGGAGCTATACAGTAGCTCACTGAATGGTTCTCAAGTGTTGTGGGTGAGTACCTCTGGGTTCAGACCAGCTGTGAGAGGACCCCAAAACATATGTTTTCTGGTCAGACACAAGATACTGGGAACACTGGTGTTAGGTCAAAGCTTACACCTTTTCATTATCAGCGTGGCCTTGGTGTGACTGTTTTCAGAGGGGCTTTTCTATCCCCTCTATGTTACCATTCCTCTTTGCTAAGGGAACACTTTATGGTTGGCTTGGAAGGAAGCACCATCCTTCATCGTATTAGTAAACTGTTCCTACTTGAGTCATGACCCTTGTTATGTCTGTTAGAATCAAGCAAGAAAGTCCTTCACTAGTGGACTGGGGAAGCAGTGTTATCAATGGGAAATGAGGCCATGTGATAATTCTAAGTTGTGAGACAGCTCTTGTAGCTTGTGGGAAGCCACATAAACAGAGCATACAGTGGAGTGTTGTGTGTGCAGGAGAGGCATGGAGCCCAAGGAGTACCCCTAGGGACTTCTTAAGAGCCAAAGCCTTCCATGCTGGTTGGAGGAAGCTGAGGAAATTCAAGGCTGAGAGCCAGAGGGAACTTCCACAAGAGCTTCCTCATGATCCCTTTGCCATCTGTCAGGCTCCATCTTCAGGGCCCCATCCTCTCCATAGAGAAGGCAACTCCTCCTGAAGGGCCCTTCTTTGGAAGAAGAGACAAGCAAAATGCAGTCCTGTGGTCCGACCCTTGTTCTTCAGTTAGGCCTGGGGTCCCATCTTGATTTGCATCATCCTTTGTGACTTACCTTTCATATCCAGGTGCAACAGCACCATTGCCTTAAAGACGTGTTTGTGAGTGTGAGTAAGTGCGAGGGATGGGGGTGGGCCTTGGACTTCCAACAGGGCAGGGCACCATGCCCTCTTTCAAGGAAGAAGGGGGAGGGAGGAGGGGTGGGGGGTAGTGGGAGGGGACCGGGAGAAGGGGAAGAAAGGAAAAAAAATTTTATTTCTTTAATTATGTTCTTGAATGGAAAAAATAAAACAAAACAATGTATGGAAAAAATAAATA
>PVIU01011019.1:0-66960 GCA_004026605.1 Ondatra zibethicus
GGGGAGTGGTGGGAGTGTGTACTGGGGAGTGGTAAAGTGTGTACTGGGAGTGGTGGGAGTGTGTACTGGGGAATGGTGGGAGTGTGTACTGGGGAATGGTGGGAGTGTGTACTGGGAGTGGTGGGAGTGTGTACTGGGGAGTAGTGGAAGTATGTTTTGAGGGTCAGGTGACTTCTGGGATAGCGGGAGATGAGAAATGGCAGTCAGCAGACACCATGACTTCAAAGGGGATTCTCTGCCTGACTTGCAAGAGCTGCTGGCTCTTCCCAGGCCTGAATCACCCAGTGTATCAAATGATACTAAGAGATTGAAATGCTTACATTGCCTGCTCAGGCTTGATTGTAATCAAACCAAGTGGGCTTTCTGCTTTTGACAGAAACTGTAACAGACTCGATGGCTGCAGTGACTCTCTCCTTCAGACACCCCAATGTATCCTGGGCAGCTGCTCTGCTTGTTCTGTCTCCAACTCTCCTTTTCCTTATGTGAGAGGAAGATTCTTTGGTTCTCAAGACAGCCAAGAGCCGGGGAATGGCTCTGTCTCATAAAGCACTTGCCTTGCAAGTCCAAGGACCTGAGTTCAGTCCTCAGAAACCATACAGGAAAGGCTGGGTATGATGCCATGACCTTGTAATCCCTGCACCGAGGTGGTGGAGACAGGCAGGTCTCTGAGGCTCACTAGCCAGCCAGCCCAGATGAACTGCAGATTCTAGACCAATGATAGGTCCCATCCTGAGAAACAAGGTGGGCAGCACCTAAGGAAAGGCCTCAGGGTTTTCTCCTACTCTGCATATGTGAATGTGCACAGTACATGTGCACCTGCACACACATGAATACTCACACACGTGCACACACACAGATACACTTTCTCATTTCTCAATAACAGTGAAATAAAGGCTATTGGATCTAAGACAGGGAAGGCACCAAGTGACGAGAGAAGGGGACAAAGTTCTGAGCTGTCTCCACCCTGTTCTTTTCTGAAACCTTATCTCTCCAGCTCACTGCAAGCATTTTAAGATCAAAAATGCGCTCAGATATTTCTGGCTTTCCCATTGCCTCCTACCCATGACTTCCTATGAGAGATTATTTGCAGTTATAGTAATACCATGCACACAGCTCTTCAGAGTCTATGAAATGTCCTTGTTCTTGGAGGAAAAGCCTTGGGTTCATCACTTGAGGCCTCTCTACCACCCCGTGACAAGGTAGGAAATGTTGAGCAGAGAACTGTTCCCATTACAAGACATACAAACTGTGCCTTCGGCCACTACACCCAGTTCTTCATGGCGGCCTGCCCACTGCCCCTCTCCCTCTACCACAGCTGAGTTACTGGTGAGTTTTAGGAAGAAAGATGAGTTCTAGAAATGCAAGGAGTAAGAGAATGCAGCAGGAAAAAAAATTCACAAAAGGGAATACTTCCAGAAATGACACAAGCTCTTTGCAAAACATGAGTTATATAAATGTAGATTAAATTGCCTTTTTAAACACACATGTATAGTGTATCTGTGTCTTAGGGAGGCTTGAAGAGTATCCTTAGGCAAAGCCACAGAGCTGATGTACAATTACGACCACAGTCTACTACTCGAGCAAGGGAGAAAAGAGATGGATATAAGTGTACCCTTCTTCCCAGCCTGGCAGAGTGTTCATTGCCATTCCTTGCTGAGACCAGGGGCATGCCTTTCACCTTGGCCACTTCCAGTTTCCCACCTGATGCCCACTGATATGAGGCTGCTCATGTGACCCAAGGCCACTGTCTGATGCAGGCACAGCAATCTCCAAGCACCTCCAACAGTCATCAAAGAGTTTATCATGAGATCAGAAGGGGCCCAGGCCACCTCTGCCCTAAGACCAACAATGCCTATGGGAAGACTCCAGCATCAACCCACCTCCCTGATAGGCATGTAGCTGAAGATAGTTATCCCTTGCAGGAACCACCTCCTAAACCAAATCCATCAACAGAACCAGGCAGCCCAGAGAGCAGCCAGCAGGTCTTTCAGGAGACCATGAGAAGGCTGGGAGCCACTGTTGTCTGGAAGGCGGGGGCTCAGATAAGAAAGAGGTGCAGTTTGTGTACGAACTTTGGGGCTCTTCACAAGTTCTGGGCACCAGTCTCTGCTCTGGCAGACTTCCTGTAACAGACACTCCTGCTGTGTGTGTGTGTGTGTGTGTGTGTGTGTGTGTGTGTGTGTGCTCGATCGCAAATGAGCCACCTGTGCATTCATGGTTTGAGAGGGGGAAGGCTTTGGCTCCCGTCTTCTTTCTAGAGTCAGATGCAGTCTTAGTCATTTGTGTTGTTATAACAAAAGTCATGGCCCATATCTGTAACCCCAGGGCAGGTGGAGCAGACACAGAATGATCCCCAGGGTTGACTGGCCATCCAGTCCAGCTGAATCAATGACCTTCAGGTTCAGTGAGAGACATGGGCTCAAAGGATAGAATGAAAAGGAAGACACACACATTTAACCTCTGGCCTCCATGTGTGCACAGATGCATGCACACACCTGTAGGAACATGTAAACTACACATACACTCACAGACGTGTGCATACGTACACAGACACAGTGAGGGGATAGCATATTCAGAACTATGCAAAGTACACAGAAATACTCTGAGTACAATTCAGTGGAATTACATCTGAGGTAGCTGAAGCTCTCAGCTCTCAGGTGTTAGGCTATAGCATAGTGGGAAGCTTCCAAGGACTATACCTGCCTTGTCTGTTCACTGGACACATGACTTCTGGAGTCCCGAGGAAGCCCCTCTACCCTCAATTTTCCATATTCATCTGTCACTGTACCCAAAGTCACATTTTCACATCTTTGATCTGGATTTGAATGGAAATTACCAGCATGGTTAAATATACAGAGCTCATTTATAAGGATGAGCCATAGCAAATGTGGACATTTAGCAGGGCATGCTGGAGATTCAACCTTCCCTGGCTAAGAGGAAAATGTAAGGTAACTTGGGGGGCATGGGTCCGATGATGGCTTCTGAGGAAGTTGGCCTGGGAGGGCTGTGAAGACAGGCTGGGTAAAAAGGAGGATAAGTTAATCTGAGGCAGCCTGGGAGAGGAGGACACATGGAAATTTTAGGTATTTCCTCCTGGAAAGGTCTAGTCCCAGATTCTTTTGCCTATAGTTTCCAACACACCAATGCCTGCAGTACTTCACTGATCCTTTCCTTAATGTTAGAAGCCACACTCAGTGCCCCTGGGTAGACCCAGGGCTCAGTCCAGGGTTTGAGCAGGCAAACTCAGGAGATTTTGCAAACCAAATTACAGACTTCAAAGCCCAAGTTCCCATGCTTATCTTCATTACACTGCACCCGAATCTAACGGATTAAATCCAATTAACTCATAGAGCAGATGAAATGGGGAAGCGTGGGGACTGGTTACACGAAAGGATTTCCCACAGAACCTTTGAATGGGATGCGCTTTCTCTTGCAGCCCCAACTGCTCCTAAACAGCACCCACCTTAGGGCCTCAGCAGCAGCTCTCTCCCTTGGGGGTAACATGATGTTTATCTCACTTCGGGAGCCCTCTCCCACAGTGTCCCAGAGGAGAGTGGCAGTAACAGGGGGTCATGGAGCACCTCTTCTAGCCCCCCACTCTATCATAGTCAAGCCTGCATTCCACCCCTTAAAGCATATGATTTTGTACTAACATAACTCACCCCCAAAACCTTTGGGATGACAGAGGCCAGGACCCTTCCAGCCCCTCAGCCTCCTTTCCTCTAAGCCTCGTGTCCTAACACCTGCACTAGTGTTTCCGCTGTCATATCCCAGTGAGAAGCAAGGGAAGAGGAAGGCTGATTCCAGTGTCATTTAGTACATAGTTTTAAGAGTGGGCTTTTAAGCCTGAGTGTGCATTGCTGCCTTTGTGTAAACAAAGGACTATCTATTATTTGTGTACTGTCTAGTCTTTGGCATTTAATATTAATGCTGTCTAATTGCCTGAGTAGACAAACATCTATTCTTGCCTCTCACAACCCAGACTTTGACCTTTTCCTCATCCATTGTTTTTCATCAGATGGCCACTCCAGGCCTCATTACTTGAAATATCTTCAACATACTGGTGACTACCAAAAATTAAAGCCAGCTGGATCTCCATTTTTGTTTCTGAATCTCAGCTCTTAATCCACGTGTCCTCCATGTTGTCCATCGCACAGGTACAAACCTGATTGTCTCGAAGTCCTGATCAACTCATAAGTAGTTCCATAATTCCAACAGTCCCTGCTCAGACACCCACAGACTGTCCTTTGCACTTTTTTGTATATGGCCAGAGATGCTGGCTTAGGATACGTTGCCACCGCTTGCTCCTCACTGACCTCATGTGTCCAGTCTTGCCCTACTCCGCTCTCAACAGAGCTGACAATGGATCATTCCAAGATAGACTATGCCAGTCTTCACTACAGAGGCACTCCACCTCAGGGTTAGTGGCACCATTACATTGTTCTTCCTCCCATGCTACTTCTAGACTCGGCCGCTGTATAAGGCATCTGCCTCAAGTAACAGCCAAACTCTGCTCCAGATCACATGGCTTTCTTTCTTGCCTTTAAGAGGCCATAGATAGCTGTGCAGTGTCCAAAGAGATGCTGCCAACTTGGCAGCCCCGACTGTACCACAGGCCTTCTCTGCTGGTCTGGCCCTGTACTGTTGCTGACATGACCGGGCTTGTGACCACAGAGCAGAGACAAGTGGGGTCAGAGACAGGGATGCGCTGATAAATCTCATTAGCTGCCCAGTGCAAGTGCCCAGTTCTAAGTAAAAACACTTGTAATTGTATTCTGAAATGGGCCAGAAGGCTTGAGCCAACAAGAATTTCAGGCTAAAAAACACTTCAAGTTTGGGATTGACAGCCTTAGAAGGACTCAGAATGGGTCAGCACCCTGGACAGCAACCTCCATGTCCCGAGGAGGCTGATCCTGTCATAGAGATAGGCACACAGCTCCTGGGAGTCAGACCCCTGGCTCCAGGGGAGTGGAGATGGGGAGGAGGCCATGCTGTTCCATCTTAGATTCTGTCTTAAGAGGGCATCTCTAGATACCAGCAAGAAAATAAAACAAACAAGTCAATAAGTGGATGCTTAATCCACAGGAACTCCAGAGATTTAGGGCTGTCGGAGGGATAGCAGCTGACTTGAGAGCTTCCTGGAAAAGTCATGCCTACCCAGGGACTGGAGGAGGGGACTGCAGATGCTACATACTTGCTCATAAAGCAAGAATAACAGACAGACAGACTGCTGACAGTCTGACCCTGCAGGCCCATGTTGGCCAATATTCCTACCATACCAGGAAAAAACATCTTTAAAAAGAAACACTACCCAGCTTTCTTTACAGTCTCAGAACCCACTCAGTGATAAAGTTCTTTTCAATCCCACTATCTTAATTAAACAAATGGACTTTTAACTTCTGTGATTATATTTAGACCCCATGGAATGCTTGCCGTGATATGAGGCTTCTTTCTATGTTCAGTCCCGGGTCTGCCTGTCTGAGTAGCTAGCTTGATGCTGTGGGTTAATTTTCCTCTTTCATGCCTTGATTCTCAGTCCTATGCTCTGCAGAATCTGAGCCCTCTTGGAGGGCTTTTGGGAACGTTATCTGCGGTGGCCGCTGATGCCCTTCCCACGCCCTCTATTATTTACCTGCTGGGGTTTCATTTGCTGGTTACAATCATTGCCTTCTCTTTCCCTTTATCCCTGCTTCAGAAAAGCTGTTAGTTTAAAATTGATGATTAAAAAATATTTTCCTTTATTAAAAAAGCCTTTGGCAGGAACACCCAAGCTTGGGAAAGCCAAAAAGGAATTCAAAGTTAACAGGAAGATAAAAGGAAGGAGTGTGGACATCTTTGCAATGATTGCATGAGAGAGAATCGCAGGTCACCAGGCAAAATGACTGCCAGAGCTGGAGATGAGAAGGAAATCTGTCTCAAAACCAACATGGAAAACATTGCCCCCTCCAGGTATTCTGACCAGAGAGACCAAGGTATCTGCTTGGTCCTCTGTTCTAGTTTCATTTTGTTGCTGGGATAAAATGTTCTAACCAAGAGCAAAGTCGAGGAAGAAAGGGTTCCTTTGGTTTACACCTTCCAGGTCACAATCCATCACTGAGAGAAAGTCAGGGCAGGGGGCACGGAAGAGCTCTGCTTACTGAACCACTCTCTGGTTTGCTGTCAGCTAGCTGTTTTACACAGCCGTGAACCTAGCCTAGGGATGTCGCCACCCACAGTGGGCTAGGCCTTCCGACACCACCATCAAGATGATCTCTCACAGACACGGCCATGGGTTAACCTAGAAGATTCCACAAGACTCCCTCAGATGACTCTAGGCTATGTCAAGTCAAGAGCTGACACTAATCAGGACATCTAATTAGCCTAAAAGTCTCACGAGTCTAAAAGGACCAGTTTCCGCCTGTGCGGAGCAAACTCATGTAGTCTATCCCTGACTCTGAGGGACAATAGCTGGGGTCACTCAAATGGCTGGGGAAGGGGAAAGTGACGCTGGGCAATGAAGGCAGGAAAGTAAGGCCGCCTTGTAAACCTCTCCCTCATTTCAGCTCATGTTCACACGGAGCTTACCAAGAGAGAGATGAAGGAACTCCTTTTAAGAAACTGAAACACACTGGTACACATAGTAGATTCCACGCAGGTGGCACAAAAACATCCCCAAAAGACAAGAGGGAGGCAGGAGAACCCAAGCCAAGAGTTTGCCTTCTGCAGTTCTGGCCCTCAGTCCTTCTCTGTGTGCGATGGAGGACAAAGGCGTGAGGGAGGGGCGGTACAAGAGTTATGACTGACAGGCAATCAGAAGACAGACTGAAGCTATTCCCAAGTCACCTTCCAACCCAGGAGTCTTTTGGAGATAGGTTTTGCTATTTCCTGGGCTGCCATTGAACTCATCTCAAGACATCCTGCCTTGGCCTTCCAAGTTGCTGGGATGATAGATAGCTGCCACAGTGCCCTTTTATCCTGGGAACTCTGATTCCCAGCTGCAATTAAGCTGTGCTGCAGAGATGCAGCTTTAAGGGGGTAGAGATACAGGTATGGATGGGAGGCCCTTGCAGAAAGCTCTGAACCACAGAATGTGTATCTCTGTGCAGGTCCCACCTCTGCTGATGGTACCTCGTGCTAACAGTTGACAGACCTCCATTCCACAGGTGCCCAGGCTCCTCCCAACCCTGCTATGAGGCTCTGCATTGCTAACTTAACAGGAGTGTGGGGTGGATGCTAAAGGACCCCCATAGAACCACACGGGGAACATCGAGAAGAACAGTTAGATTAAAGGCAGCACAGTGGATGGGATTCCTGGCAGGAAAATCTTACTGAGTTTTCCCGAAACAAATTGATTAAAGACAGTGTTCTC
Organism: Ondatra zibethicus; assembly: GCA_004026605.1. NCBI lineage: Eukaryota > Metazoa > Chordata > Mammalia > Rodentia > Cricetidae > Ondatra > Ondatra zibethicus. The sequence continues at coordinate 7,349 of PVIU01011019.1, forward strand.
AGGAGTCCTGGGAGGGAGACAGTTGGGGGAGCCGCCAGGGCTGAGTCAGGGTGTCACCTGCTGGAGCTGAGGACAACAGGTGATGGCCTTCCCAGAAACACTAGGTCACACAGAGGCCAAGACAACAAAACCCGAGAATGAAAGGACAAAGGACCAGACCTAGCCACCACGGATTCTGAAGGAATTCTTTTATTTCCGGGAATGTGACTGTAAAGAATTCCACTGTGTTTCTGGGAGTTTGGGTAGAATCAATCTCAGCCAAGAGGACTGTTTGCCCAAGGTTACCTTGACCACAGAGTAGGGGCTTACCCCAAAAGGGTCCCCACAGCTCCACAGTTCCACATGCAGAGAGCTCTGGACCACAGCATATGTGTCTCTGTGCAGGGTCTACCTCTGCTCCTGGGTACTGGTTCCCTAACCCTTCCTCTGTGAGTCCCCAGGAGAGCCATGTGGGATAACATCTGGTACCACATAGGACTGGAATGTTCATAGGTTACAGTTTCCTCTGAGCTGCAGGAAGAGACACACAGACAAAGCACCTCTGCATTTCTCCCAGCATGGGGCTGGACACAAGGCGATTCTGGATAGATGGGGCTGAAACTTGAGTAGCAATGTGTGGTTTGGGTCTGAGCCAGCTGTCCCAGGAACATTCATAGCAATACTCATAAGTGAAAAATGTCCCGATTATGTTCACAAGGCCTGGACCTCCCAGCCCAGTTGCTTCTGGACAACTCAATGAAAAGTCGTCAGGAAGGGGATGACGGGGAACCTGACACAAAGCAAAAGGGAATAACAGTGACCCCATGAGGTGAGGTACAAGTTGTAAAATAAGATGGGAAAGGCTCAGTTCATGATGATGTTTATGCACATGTATGCATTTGAGTGGGTGTGCAAATGTATGTGCATGCACATGTGTGGGTTTATATGTGTGCACAAAAATGCTTCAGGTGTGCAGAACACTACAAAAAAAAGCTTCGGAGTATTATCAGCTACAGCATTTATAGTTCCTGAAAATGCATCCCAGCAGGAAGGGAAAAAAAGAAAAGGTGAAGATGAAAAGCACTGGGGAGGCACAGAGCAGGTCCTTTGTAAAGGTCTCTGTGCCAAAGTAAACAGTCTGCTTCACAAAAGACAGGAGAACAGCATCTTTAGGCCAAAGCAGGGGGCCCAGGGAGTAGAGGGTGGAGGAAGAGAGAGGTCCTTGGTATCCTCCCAGCCGTTCAGAGTTATTAAGCAAACATTCAAGACGGGCAGAGTGGCCTGGGACAGGCTCTGGGGCAAACTCAGGACCAGAGCCGGAGAAGCTTTCCCAGGAGACCAGGTGGCCTCTCTGAGATCTATGGGGGAGGAAGATGGAAGCACTCCCAGCAACACACAGCCTGGTTAGCCAAGAATTCTGCGACCCTGCTGGCCTGCATAGGCCTGGCACCTTGAGGTAGTTGGTGATAGCCAGAGCCCTCCAGGAAGCCAGGCTGCTGGTGTGAGACTGTGGAACGTGGCTGTCCTACCTAGGACAGGACTGGGGCAAATGCAACCTCTGGTCTGCCCATCAGGGGAGAGCTTTACTGTTGTGGGTGGAATCGTGAATGTCCCTCCAAGCGCCCAGCTGACAGCACTGCTCAGCGGTGCTGGAGCCGTTGGAAGGTGGGTCCTAGTGGGAGGAAGGTCACTGAGTGAATGTCCTCCAGTCGCCACAACAGAAGCAGCTTTCTCTGCCTCAAGCTCCCTGCTAAGATGTCAGAGCTGGGGCCCAAATGATCTTAGACCGAAAGCAAAAGTGACATCAGCCAGTCCTGTTTATAGGTTGACTTAGCTCATATGTTTTCTCTTAGCATAGAAGCTGTCCAGTATACCTACCTGTATAAATAAATACAGGTTAAATAGGTGAGCAGCCGTGAGACACTTTATAGCAGAAGCAGCCTTGGGGCTAAGAGTGGCCTTACTCATTTGTCTCCCAAATGCTAGGCTCATGTTCAGAGTCATCCCCATATCCCACCACTCTGAGACCCTCAGAGCTGGATTTTTACTATCTAGGTACCTAGTTGGCTGAGTCTGTGCACCTCCACTTCTTGCCACAGGAGAGGCTGCACCCAGCTCCACTTGCCAGGAGCTCAATGGTATGGATGATTCACATCTCAGGCGCCATGCGGCAGGCTGTCCCAGATCCTACTATAAGGATCTGGTACCCCAGATCAGTCCTACCCAACAGCCTTTCTACACTCTCCACTAGCAGCTTGTTCTCCCGCTTGCCTCCTAGGGAGTGTGGATGGGCAGCAGAGGGATGCTTTCCACCAGCGTTCAGATCTGGAATGTATGCAGCTACAGTTCTCTGTGAAACAATGAGAGGTCTTGAGGGCCCACGTCTCTCTTCTGTTTGGCTCTCAGTCTGAGCAAGGTCACTCTGTAACCCAGAGGGCACTGCAGAATCTGGTCCCAAAGTAAAGGCCATGGCTCTCAAGGCTTAGCAGGCACCAGAGCCACCACAGATCCAGCAAAACACAGGCTACTGTATCTCATCCTAGCCCCAAGATGCTAGCTCAACAAGCCTAGGATGGGGGCCAGAATGTGTTTCTTTTTAAACCAAGGACCACACATGAAGAACCAAGCCTAGTAGCTGAGAAGCAGAGAGCAGACCTGCGAACAGTGAACTAATTTAGATAGAGCAGGGGACAAATTGCTCCAAGAAGAAACTATTAAATATTGTACATGAAGAATAGTAAAATGTTTAGGTGCCATGCATGGAGAAAAGGGGTACAATGGATAAAAACTGATGGGGAACTAATTTGGGTCGGGAACAGGAGAGCTGGGGAAGGGCTGAGTAAACAGTTTAGGGTAACTTCCAATCTTTTGGCTTTACTAGAATAGCCAGGATTTAAATAGTCTGCTTGATTTTTTTTTGAGCCTGGAAATTCCAGTATTTTAGCATCCTAAACTACATTTCCAGATGGCCTCTTATTCCTAAAAGCAGCTAAAAAGATCTTTGACCATGCACGACAATAAGAAATGGTGGTCACCAGACCCAAAAGATTATCAGTCTGGGACAATGAGATGCCCAGTAGGTAGTATGAGTTAGCAGTGTGTGGTGGTCTCTCCACCTTCATTCTGCTCCAGAAACACACCCAGGTAAGTGCCTGAACACCTTTGGGGCATTTCTGCCCACGCCCACCCTGTTCCCTCCTAGCAGAGCTGGGGCTGCCTGAGTCAGCACCCAATGCTTCCATTCTAGAAGGATTTTCAAGCAGGCTCTGGGAACAGAGGCACAGCGCAGCAGGAAACCCACGGTGCACATGTGATCTAAAACCCTTTTCTGGGAGGCAGTCCAGCACGGGCAGAGCCGCAGCAAATGAACCAGGAAGGAGAGCCAGAAGAGCCACATGGGGAGAAGGCAGGTGTGCCAGTTCCGCACAGTACCGCACCCTGGGGTCTAATCAGAGCTCTTGCTGATGAACAAAAGTGCCCGGACCATGGCCTTTGGGGCTATCATGGTTCTCAACTCCAGGGGCTCCCTCCTTCATACCTCCCGGTTCCATTCAAGCTGCACCTGTTGGGGCTGTGCACACACACACCTTGCCCCACTGGGCTTTGTGGCTCGGCTCAGGATGTACTTTCCACAAAGGCGAGTTTCAACAATGTGCACTCCCCCTGGTTGTTCTTATTTCACCCTCCTGACAACTATAAAAGAGACAAAGGGATGTGGCCTCTCTCCTTTTGGATGAGGAAACCCGGGCTCTGGAGGTGTGGTTTGCTCAGGGTCATACAATGGCAGAATGATCCCGTGGCAACAAGTGCCTTCAAATGCAGCCCTCTTCTGAACCAGCCACACGCCCTGGAAGACCCCAATGCCACTTTTCATACTCTGGCCCTTCACCGGGATACCAGGGGCTACAATTTCATATTGTAGACTATGGAACACATGACCCTTTTGGGTCCCAGGCAGAAGTCACAGCAATAGGGCTTCCTGCAGAAGGGGACAGAGAAAGGATGTGTGTGGGCTCTGCCTGGCTCTGGGGTCTCCCGGGTCAGGACTGCAGATGGGCCACAGAGACGCTAAGGAAGCGTGAAAGGCTTCCCCGAGAACCAAAGAGGGCTCTGGAGAAGCAAGGGACAGGGTGGGGGCTGAGTTTAAATAGAAGGTTGCCTTTATTGACCCGAGGAGAACTACCCAGCTCTTTTTATCAAAATGTGTTTATGCTATGGGGTTCTATGCAGCCTCCTCCCCAGATGCTCCTGGACTTAACAGCTGTCAGGAGAGCCAGAGAGAGATGGGACTACCTGCTGCTGGGCTACGTGTGCTCTGGCTGCCCCTGCAGCAGCTGGGTCAGAGAGTGGAGACTCGGCACGGGGCTTATGATCTAGACCCCAGAGCTTCCCTTTCATTCTAGTTTCTAAGTAGGAGTTAAGAAGGGCAAGGGAAAAAGGCACTTAAGGGCAAAGTGTTTTACATCTTTGCCCCATGGGTCAGTACTTGAATAGCAAAGAACAGGGCTGCCGTGTGCCCCTGTGTTTACTGGGGGTCTAAGGAGCAGCTTCATAAACAGTGACGGCTAGGAGACAAGATGAAGTCACGAGGAACACACGTGGATCATCCCCATCTTCACGTGGAAATAAGCACACCACCCCTCAGAGTCTACTTCACCTTTTGCAAAGGGCCCTTCTACTGTCCTTCATCCATGAGTGACACATGTGTACATGATAGTGTGCTGTGACATGCTACAGTTCAGGGTTTTCCCAATTCTGATTGCACCGTCCCACCAACGGGTTTATACTTGTGAAACAAGATGTAACCATCCTGGTAAAGGAACCACACAGTCACCCAACTGTGCCTAGGGGCATCATCAAAAGAAAACTACATGCATGTTATCTGCTGCCAAGACACTTCTTGAGCAGGGGCCAGCGGGGAGTCAGCTTCGCACTGAGTGTGCGCACTTGGTGGGAGGGCTGTGTCAGGCCCTGAAGCCTTGTGCATTGGCCTCTTGCTCATCCTATAGTTCTTTTTGCTCTTTAGGGGGCACAGCTTTGAGAAGGTGAGACCAGGTCTTGAGGTGGCTTCAATCATGTAGAGGTACAGGAAGCCAATAGGGAGTCCCCAGGAGTCCCCACGGCCTAGAGAATCCCAGATGGGAATGGGTGGGAGTGGAGGGGTCATTCAAAGCTTTGTTAAGCCACAAGCACATCTTCCATGCCTGACAGAGCCATCAAAGAACAACTGTACATCTCATAGCCAAGTGGCTTCAGAGACTGAGAAAGAAACCCTCACTCCATGGAGCAGTCAAAAGTCTGCACCTAACACAGGGCTGCACGTGGAAGGAAACTAAACTTGGGGACAGCAATAAAAGAGCCAACCGAGAGAGAGTGTTGTGGTAGAATGTGAGTTACATAATCCTAACAAGAACCTTGCCTGAGCACGCTGCTCCATGGAGGTGCTTAGCCAAGGCCAACCTGCTACTCCTTCCCACAAAGAGACTTCACTTTTCCTGACAAGGATTCACTGATGGCCTGGGCCTGGACTCGCCTTTTGGCCACCTGTCTATCCTCTTTGGCTGGGCTGTCTTACCCTATGATCCCCAAAACTTCCTGCATTAGGTTACTTGAACCACTTCCTGGCTTCATTTGGAACCTTGGGCCTGAATTCTTCGTCCTGGTCACAACTGACCTGCCCTAACTGTTCCTGCTGCCCAGACTTCAGCCTGTCAATTCAATGCCTCCCACCCAGCACTGGTTTGACTCCAGATTCCAGTCTTTGCTCCTTGCTTTGTCTCAGTTTAATTCTCCCTTTGTCCATCCGATATGGTAGCCAGGTCTGGCCTCGCCACGGAGACTCAGCCCTTGGAACCTTGTGGTCTCTTGTCACCACAAATGCCACGAGAGTTCTCACCAGGTCCACGCCGGCCCTTCATAAGAACCCAGACAAGACAAAGATTCAGTTCCTCCTCAGAGCTCTAAAATGTATATGTGCCTTGTGTTTATAAGCACACTTTGGACAAGACACTTTTATATGTTTTATTTCCTCGGTAGTGTTTCTTTCCTATGAGGAACCAGCAGTTCGGGGACATTGAGGCAGCAATATGCGGCCATCAGATTCTGTATCCACACCCCAGCTCCGTATCCCAGATCCCTCCCACCATCCCTCCCATCACCTGTGTGACCACAGCAAGGCGGGCAGCCCTGGATGTCCTTATTCAGGGCCCTGGCACCCCCCATCAACACGGACATGGGGAGCTGCTTCCATCCCAGTTATTGCCGTTGACTGACCTGTCTGTCCATCTCATGTGCAAACGTAGCAGATCCCAGCTCAGCTGGTCAGGGGAGGCAGCAAGAGTCTGCATTTTTAGCAAGTGCTCAGGGGTGTGGTGCTGCTGCCTGCTGCATGGTTTGGCTCTGTGAGAGGCCCCTCTGTGTGGAGGACCCGCGGGTGCAGGCAGAGGAGAGGACAGGGAAGTGTGCTTTCCCAGACACATGGGAGGCACAAGAGGAGAAAAGGGTTGGTGGGCTGGGAGGCCTTTTCTTACTCTGCCACTTAGGTCCTGAGTGCAACATGGAGCTGGTTCATGTAGGGAGCTCCCTGGGTATTGCTGGTTCTAGGTCAGAAAGGCCAGTCTGTAGCTGAGACCCAGCTAGGTTTAAAACCCAGCAACGCAAGTCTTGACAAGATTGTTTGGGGCATGGGAGGTGGTGGTAGTAAAAGGAGACCTAGTTTGGGTTCTGGTGGAAACAGAGCCCAGACAAGGCTTAGGAATTTAACCTCCCTCCCAAATCTTTAGTTTCGTAAGCCAAGTCACAGGAGAGGATCATGGTCTTCCAGCTGTATTTTAAAATCTGTTGAGCTGTAGGTGGAATCTTATTTTGGTTGGGCTGGGATTATAGGGGAATCAGAGGACAAAGAGAGGAATTGCAAGTCAAGCAGGGACGGGTGTGGAGAGGGTGCCAACTCGTGGAGGCTCAGAGACCTCCCTCAGGGGCCACTCTTCTATAGCGCTTGGATTTTCAAGCTCCCTGGAGCAGATGGGGTAGGAAGATTATTAGCATGGAAGGCTGGTGAAGACCTGAGCGCTCATTTGACTCTACCATTTCCTAAGTAACAAGGTTCAGCTCAAAACTTGTTCGAGGGGCAGACTCGAGTAGACCTCCACTCCAGCAACAGGTGCTCAGGGCAAGTGGCCCTGCTTAACTCCACAGTGGAGACTCCCTCCTCCTTCGGAGGCAGAGTGAGAGTAAATGTGGGCCAGCGGGAGTCTCCTGGGCAGAGCTTTCTGGAAGAGGCATCTTTGGGGAAGGGTGTGAGCAGGAAAGATAAGTAGAGCTGGTGCCCGAAGGCTGGACTGGGCCATGACGGGGGCGGGATTGTATGCAGAAGTAAGTGCCTGTCATACCCCAGTGGGTGGGGTACAAAGCCACTTTCAATTGCAGCTGGAAATAGAAGTTTACAAGCGATCTCAGGGTCTGGACCTTATTCAGAAGCTGTCAGGAATTATCAAAACATTCAGAACAAGAAAATCACACAGAGCTGGAAAGCCAGCCACAGGTTGTGAAATGAGGGCATGCTTCTGATCCCTGTGTCTCGGCACACTCGCCACCCCTATTAGCAGGAAGCTGTGGCTACTGCCCAGCTCGGGCCAACACCTGAGATGCCCAGGCCCTTGGTGCTCTGTGAATCCCTCTTTCAAGCAGATGGTTCCTCTGGGTAGCAAGGAGACACCACTCATGAGAAGCCTGAGGAAAATGATATTTTACTCTGAGAGATAAAGAAACTAGTGATTGATCCAAATGCTTAGACCCCATTCCAAAAACTACCAAGACAAAGGTGCAGCTTACACAAGAATACTGTTTGAAAGAAGAGAAATTGACTGTTCTGGGCTTGAGGCCCTTAGAAGAGTACTGGGAGGGGCAGAGGAAAGGGGGAAGAATATAGGAAGAGAAAGGAGAGGAACAGAAAAAGGGAGTGCAGAGGTGAAATGGGGTGGGGTTATGGATTACATTGTGTGACCTTAAACATATTTCCAAGGCCTAAATCTGTGACCTATGCTTGTGACCTGTGCAGATAAGAGGTCCTTGCAAATGTAACCCCTTCAAAGATCTCAGGATGGACCCTTCTTGGGTTCAGAGTAGGCCCGCTTCCAAAGACTGAAGTCCTTATAGGAAAAAGGAGAGGGAGATTGTCCACACTGACAAGGGAATGAAGGGCATCTGAATACTGACAGAGACCACAGCCAGACTGCCACAAGTCAGCCACAGGCAGTAGCCACCAAAGGCTGGTAGGGCCTTCCCCTATAGACCCAGAAGAAGTGCAGCCTTACAGATATTTAGATTCCAAACCTACGGACTCCAGAGCTGTGAGATAAAAAGTCCTTGCTGTTTGAAGCTACCAGGCTTGTGACAGTATGCTGTTGCAAGCACAGGGCCCTGGTACCTTAGGAGATTCCTCTGGGACTGGAGGTAAGGTCCAAGAGCATCACTTCCTAGACTCTTCCCTTGACTGCTCCCTGTGAAGCTTGACTCCATAGGGAATGCAGGGTGCACATGAATACTGCAAGAACCACGCAAGGCAACTGGAAACTAAGGGAGTAACTGTGACTCAAGGTCCAGATGCCACTGCCAGCCCAGAACCAGGCTGCCCCATGGGCTGCCCTTGGCCACAGTGAAAGGAAAGCAATGTCCTGCCAAGAACCACTTTGTCTGAGCTTGGAGCCCATGTGTTCAGATGCATGGCTCCCACCCTATCAGCAGTGAGCACGCATGGCGCCCACCCTATCAGCAGTGAGCACACATGGCTCCCACCCTATCAGCAGTGAGCACGCATGGCTCCCACCCTATCAGCAGCGAGGCACACATGGCTCCCACCCTATCAGCAGCGAGGCACACATGGCTCCCACCCTATCAGCAGTGAGCATGCATGGCTCCCGCCCTATCAGCAGTGAGCACGCATGGCTCCTGCCCTATCAGTGGTGAGGCATGGATTGTCACCTCAGTCAATGCCTCAGGATTTTAAGTGTCCCATGGTCAATGCTGGGAGGTTGTAGACATGAGTGATTTTTAAATTCCTTGAAGGATCCCTGACTTAAGAGACCCTGGCCCTCAAGGACCTCATGTACTCATTTTCTATTCTTCTCAACACCCTCTCCTGCCCAGTCCATTTTAATTATTAAGAATTTGTCACAAAAGTCAATGGTCTTTGATAGGAACATTTAGTCTCCAGGAAGCACACGTCCACAAATTGCTAACCATGCATGGTGCTTTGCCAATCCTTACCTCTCCCCCAAAGAAGGAACAAAGCTTCCCTGATCAGGCAGAGCTGATTCCACAACACGAATGACTAGCAGGGATAGGAGACACTTGGGGGAACTGGCAGAGAGCAGGGGCTGGACGTGTTCTCAACCCTCTTCTCCCTAGTACAGCTTTTGGGATGACCCATTTTAGGGCAACATACAGACACTCAGATACACCCACCACCAGCACCAGCACAACCAGCACCGCCTCTGCCGCCACTGCCCACAGAGAGGTCAGTGCACTTCGGTAGCAAGCAGTCTCCAAGCCATGGATATGTGGGGTGTATACACATGCAGGTGCAGACAGGGCCCAGCTCTGCAGAGGGGAGGCAGCAGTGGCCAGAACCCGGTGGCAGCAGGGATGCTGCTTAGACCCTACCATACTGTGACCTCTGTGCACCAAGAATACTCTTCTGCAGTGACAGGGAGGGCAGGAAGAAGCCCAGAATGCACGGGGAGCTGCGCTGCTCCTGGGACAGAAGACAGCTCTGCCGGCAGGGTCTCTGGGGTGGTGGAAATAATGCTGATGGGCTCCAGGGAACTCTGTTGCCCATGGCTGCAGAAAATGGGCCCTGCCTCCAGCACTCACCAACAGGCTTAGAGCTGAATGCATTCCTGTTCAGGTTCCAACCTGAGCGAAATGTCAGCGAGGAATTAGGAAGTGCTTAACACAAAGCCCGGGATGAAGATGCTGGCCCCGTTCCAGCGGCCTCCGCCTGTGGTTCAGCAGCCAAACCAAACTGCTCCGCTGCTGTGCTCATCTAGCCAGGAGGGGGAGGATCGGGAAAAGCTGGATTTGGCATACAAGTCCTTCTTCTAGCCCAGCTCACACTCTGGGGTTTGCAAAGGCGTCTGACTCCCTGGGCAAGGAGTTAGGCTGTGCCAAACAGGCACAGCTTCCTCTCCTCCAAAAAACAAGATGTGCAAACCCACTCACATCCCCAAACTTCCCAGGCATAGGCATCTCTGCTTTTATTTCTCAAGCCTTCCCTGCTCCCCAGGACAGGTTTTTCCCAGGCTCCACCATTTCTGAAGGAAATGTTCCGAGTACTCCCCAATGCCAACTGAAGCAAACCGAGGAGCAGCACCCAGCACACTGGCTGAGCCGCACTCCATTGTTTCACAGCTTCTTTTATGAGCTCAAGTTCAGGTAAGTTCCTCCAACTGCTGGAATTAGGACCTCAGGGAAGGAAAGGGCTGCCAGGGCACTGCATGGTGCCTGTGAGCTGTGGGCCAGAGCGCTTTTCTTTGTAGAGAGTTCCAACATCCTGTTTTCCGTGGTCTCTCTTGACACACTGTCCTCCCACCTCCACCATCTGCCATGTGGTTTGTCCCAAGCCTGCAGAAGCCTCTCTTCCCGCTTATGGTGAGGCAAACTCACCACTTCACCCAGATGGTCCCAGAGGGCTCCTAGGAGTGCAATACCACACATCACCAATAGGAGGTATCAGGTGTGGGCTGTGGCATGCAGGATTTTAGATCCTATAATAACATGACCACGTGACTTCTTTTAAAACTCTGCACTCCATAAACCAGAAGTTATATCCCTGTCTGGTTTGGGCATTTGCAAGAAGTACGCTGGGAAATTATGTTATGCACAGAAGCTGCCTGCAACTAGATCTCCAAGGACTAAGGCACAATCCTCAGCACGCTGCCTGAAGCAAGGGGCTTTTTAAAACTTAAACCTGTCAGGGAAAATAGGCTCCCATTACTATGCACAGCCCAGAAACAGTTATGCTGATGAAAAAGCCTGGGAAGCCAAAGGTTTGGGAGCTGCTGGGTTGCTACAATATTGCCGTGTGCTACAGGAACTGGAGAGGATGAGACCGACTCACTCGGGCCCCTGGGCAGAATCATTTCTCCATCCATACTGACACTTGTTCTACAAGGGTGAAAGCTAGCCCCGAAGGATATCCTGCCCTAAAAGTCTGAGCAGCTCCAATGGAATCTTCAGGCAACCTCTCCTTAGGCAAAAGCAGACAGGGAAAGACTTAGAAATGCATTTGGGATTTGGAGACAAATGTGAAACTGAACAGAGGTTTCCTTCTGCTGACTTTCTTGTTGAGTTCTTAGTACTTAGCAAATCAATCTTATTGCTCTCAGCGCATCTGGACAAATACATGATCATCAACCACAGTCGTTCAAGCAGCTACCTGGCAAGGAGGCAGCCTCCGTGAAGCTCGGGCATACCTGGAAGGGTGCAGGTCTTTCTCTGGGTGGTAAACTGATGCCTTGCACCAATGCCCACCTAGAGCCTTTCCTAACTCCTCCTCTGGTTCTCTGTCACCACGCTCCTTGTTTAAAGCCTCCATCCCAGTCCTGGATAGGCTCTGGCCACGACTTGAGTCTTCAGGGCCCTGCCAAGTTGTGGATGTCCACTTAGGCTGGCATCTGGCTGTAAGCTGTCCATCCTCTGGCCTCTCATGATGGACAGAAGCAAACTGCAGCCCTGAGTATTCCTACCACAGAAGGCTTCTGTGTCCCCACACTTCCACATTAGCAAAGCTGGGCCACAAGCCAAAGAGAAGCTGGTTAGAATCACCCAGCCTCATTATGCTCAATAGCTCTCCGATGTGAATGCAGCCTCATCCCGAGATCCCATCCCTGAGCAGGTAGCAAACTGTCTAACACCAACACCATCGAGCAAGCACTGGCAAGTGCGCTGCATGTGCCCAGATGCACTTAGGTGCTGTCCAGGGACCTGCTGTTTATGCAGAGCCTCTCAGCAGGCATGGATACTGCAGCTTCCTCACAGCAATGAAGGCCAGAGCTGCTGACCAGACACCCACAGTCACCACCTGCAAGATGACCACCACAAATCTAAGAGCACAGTCTTGGTCATTGCCAGATCAGTTCGGTTTGAACTCCAGCTCCTCAGCTCAGGGGCACGTTATTTAACCTGTGGGGCCTCTGTATCCTCAGCACCTTAGTGAGATAATAATACATATGAAGAAAGACTTTAGTGCACACTTGGCAGAGGAGATTATTATTTGTTGCTGGCTGAGATCCTCAATACCCAGGGCCTCCTGGGAAGAAAAGAGTGAGGATATTATAGGGCTGTAGGAGCATAACTCCAGAGGGAGAAAGAAGGAAGGTTTCTCTGCAGATGCCATGTGGCAGACAAGGCTTTAAATACCTGTAGCAACTAGAGGGAGACATGGCATTGATCAGCGGAAGTCTGTTTTCTTGTTGGCAATTTGAGTGTTTACTCATTCAGTTCTTAATGTTGTAAGTCAGCTGGGCAGGACAGAGAAATGGGTCAAGTAGACACGGCCCGGCCCGTGTGGAACTTGTAGACAGCAAGGGAGACATTCAGTAAGTGGTTAATTAGAAGTATAATGAGAGTCACAAAGAGGTGAGTGGTGGTCACTGGACCAGAACACAACAGGCTTCCCTAGACTGAGATTGAAGAGAAGCTATGTGGAGCGAGGGTCCCAGGGAGGATTGCAAATTTTACTCTAGAGGTCTGCACAAAATACAGGGCTGCTATGTGACATCAGCGACAAAGCCAACCAAGTTTACAGTGAGAAGATCCAAACCAGAGCAGGTACGTGACACAGTGTTGGAGATATGGTGTACACAGACACACAAGAGACATGGGGCATGTGACTCCTGATGCAGGCGTTCAGCGTCCCCCTGGAGAAGATGAGCTGCATGCATGAAGAGATTCATCCGATCTCTTCGGAGACAGATGGTATCATGAAAGCTACAGGGTGGCCTGGGTTCACATCCTGACGCCCCACTTTCTAGGAGGGGCTAGAATAAAATCAGTGAGTAGCCAGAAAATGTGGAGGAGCAGTTCAGACTCAAAGAGGGAAATATAAGTGTGGATGGGCACTTATGTACAAACAGGAAGCACACACAGGAGATGTGTCGGAAACATGGAATGTGCCTGGGCTAACAGAACAGAAAAAGGAACTCACAAGCAACGCTTTGAAACTGGCTAGAAAACATTAACAGCCTCCTAAAGTTAACACCTATGGTCCAGCTGAGGGCAGACAGCTCTGTGGAGCACTGACTGGCTGTCTGCTCCTCAGAAATGAAAGTACTCAGGGCACCTGAGCAGGAGGGAGGGGGGCTGAGTCCGGGATGTTACCAAGGACTCTGTGTGTGTGTGTGTGTGTGTGTGTGTGTGTGTGTGAGAGAGAGAGAGAGAGAGAGAGAGAGAAAAAGAGAGACAGACAGAGAGAATGTGTGTGAGAGGGTGTGAGTGCATGCACGTGTGTGTGTGTGTGTCTGTGTGAAAGAGAGAGAGCATGTGTGTGTGAGAGAGGGTGTGTATGAGAGAGAAAGTGTGTGTATGTGTGTGTGAGAGAGGGTGTGTGTGCATGCATGAGTGTGTGTGTGTGTATGTGTTGTAGTAATAGTACAGTAGTAGTAATAGGAGGAGGAGGGGAATGTTTCCAGCATGGAACATCTTTCTGCTCCATCGGTGGTGAGACTCCCCTCTCAGGCTCAGCCCCCATCCATCCTCTACAGAGTTTCTGCGTTCATGAATGCAAATGTCTCTCTTGGTGATAAATTTCCCAATCTGGGACCCATTGCACACCCGAGAAAGCATGATAAAGACATGCTGCTCCCCACAGAGTGCATGGGCCTGGGGTTTCCCAATACTAGGTCAGATCTTTTCCAGCCTGTGGCAAACACAGCATCAACCACCACACCCCAGATGCCCCCTCCCCCATGCAGTCTGGGTTGGGAGAAACTCTACCCACGATGCAGTTGGCAGCACCACCCTTCCAGGAACCTCTCTGGTGATAGTTCTGACTCTAAGGTGCTAAGTCAGGCTTCAGGATGATTTACCCAAGAGATTCCTGGGGACTGGAATTCAGTTCCCCTATCCCCTGTTCCTCTGACTCTTTAGCAGCTGATGGAACAATGGCTTTCCTAAACAGCAATTCACATGGCCAAGGCCTGTGGCAGTCTTCCATCTTAGGGGCTCCTTAACTCCAGCAGTGACTCTGGTAAGAGCAGCACCCACTGATGGCTGCCAAAGCACCCTCCTAAGGGCTATCCCTATGTAAAAGAATAAACTGGGGACCAGACAGTTCAGGTAACTCTCCCAAGGTTGAGTCAAGCCTTGAATTCATGTACTCTGACTATGGCAATCACACATTTTAAAGATATAATCAAAGATTTATTTTCTTCAAAATCTTCACCGTATATTTTATTGTACAATATTATGCTATTTAAGGATATTTTCATGTAAGTATATATTGCATATTGAACATATTATCTCATGCTCTCTCCCATGTCCCCTCTATTATTAGTTCCCTGGACAGTCATACTTCTACTCTCATGTCATGCGTACATGTATGATTTTATGTATTTATAGAAAATCTTTTGAGAGAAACTGCTTTTGAGAGAAAAAAATTTGTCTGAGACCGGCTTAAGAAGGACGACATTTTTAACAAGTACCCTATACTGTCCCCATCTGATTGTTCTGAGCACCAATGGCTTCCATTCCTACAGATGATGGAAGGAATGTGACAGGGCTATACCTTCACTGTGTGAGGGATGTGCCTAGCTCCTCATCATCCCATCCTGTGGTATCCACTGTGGGAGGCAGTATGAACCCACAGACAAGGACTAGCCATGCTTGTTCAATGCTCACCAGCCCATGAGTTCAATGCTCATGCTTGTTGCAATGCTTGCAAGCGGCAGAGCTGAGCCGTGAGGTGACATTTCCTATATTCACACTCAGCCCAGAATGTCACTGTTTTCTGAGAAGTAGCAGATCCAACCTGGCCAGTGCACTGTGCAAAGCTGACATTGACATAATGAAGAGTGACCCCTTAGTCGTTCCCAGGACTCTGGGGGACTCTCCTCATGTTTGCTGGGGTCCAAGCAAGAGCAGGACCGATGAAAGACTGCACAGGTCCCCAGCACCAGCTCCTGGTCCTGCTGAGAAGCGGAGGCGGCTTTTGATTCATGCTGTGTTGTTTCACAAAGATCACAGCTCTGCCGCTTGCATCCCCCACCCCCTTTCGCCACCTCTAATTCCGGCACCATGATTTTATTATCCCTCTGGCTTGACAGTCTAATAGATGATTTTAATTTCACAGAAGCCTTCGCTATGGCGGGATGACAAGGAAAGTATTGGCTATGCAGAGATCACTTAAAAACTCAGGCTATGACACACCAGCACTCAACAGGAAAATACGTGCTACTTCTAAGCACCTGGCTTTATAGTCTTTCTTCTTAGTTTACCAACATTCCACAAGAAGAAGGAAGTACACAGAAGACTTCCCAACACCACCTATGAGTAGCTCTCTCTACAAACCTCTTAGGTTCTGAGCTCTTCTTCTGCAGAAGAAATGTCCTTTGGTTAAAGTGGAAGAAGTGTACACATGGCATTCAAGATCGTTCACCATGGCAACCTCTGCTTTAGAAAGCCCCTATTTTGAAAGCACTGGTGACTGGGGTATTAGCTCCCTCCAAAATATACCAGGTTGAGCCTTAATTATGATTTTTTTAAAAATCCCTCCTGGAATAAATTACCATAAGCAAACAATGCAAAAAATACTCGCATACACAACAATACTGGCTCTGAAAAGAAAGCCCTATACTCTGAGGATGACAAGCGCCCATCCAATTACTTGCATGCCAATTATCCCTGGCACTGGCTGCTGGTAATTACCTAATTGCTTATATGCTGGCACCCTTGAGTTGTGGTACATTTGATCTACTTCCATAATGATCGATCCCTGAGCCCCGAGAGGTGACACCTCTTCTCCACTCCCAGGGAAGTGGAGCCCACACAAATCATTAACCAAAGAAACAGATCTGCTCCTAATGCAAGGGGACCAAGAATGTCTTCAACTCTTCAAGCCTGGAAGTGGAGATAGGGGTGGACAGCAGGGCAGTAAAAGGGAGTAATGTGGACAGAGGCTTCCCACAGGGATGGGTTACTTTGATTGTGTTGGGTTTTGAGACAGGGTCTCACTAAATTGCTCAGGCTGGCTTCAAACTCAGTTTCTGTTCCACTTTGCCCTTGAATTTGCAATCCTCCTGCCTCTCCCTTCCAAGTGCTGGAATTCTAAGCGTATGATACCATGCCCAGCTTTGCTCTGCCATGTTACATTTTGTTTAAAATGCACTAAATTGGCAATAGAATTAATCAGAGAACCATTGTTGGCTCCTTTTAGTTGCTGTTGTTTTGTTTGAGACACGGTCTCCCACTGTAGCCTAAGCTGGCCTGGAACTTGCCATGCACCCCAGGCTAGCCTTGAACCAGCAGCAATCCTCCTGCCTTAACCTCCTTCCCAAGTGCTAGAATTACAGATGTGAGCCATTACACCCTAGATATTAGCTTATTTTTATAAATGAAGGAGCAAGGGCTTAGTTGTTCAAGAGTGCCCAGCTAGTCAGCAACAGCTCTGCATTCAAACGGGAGCTTAGCCCCAAAGCAGTTCCTTTCTAAACAGGGTCAGTCATCCTGCTCCCCAGCACATGGGCTAGACCGGAAGTCTCTGTGTGCACTTCTGGTGCCCCACTGCTAGTCTGGGGTCCGGTAGGCTTCACTGCTTCTGAATTCATTGGTGTAAGCAAAGGTCATTGGAGATGCTTAGGAGACAGCCAGGCTAACCCCCAAGCCAACAACCCCAAAGAAAGCTAAAGAATATCACAGCGGGAAAGGCTGAGTACCACTCCCCCGGGCTGGACCACCAAGGGGCACCCGCCATTAGTCACAGGTTGAGATTCTGTCAGTCAATCTGGGTGACCTTGGAAAAGGGATTCTCTTCTGCACAGCCTCCTGGTTTACTCCCTTGAGAAAAGGCAACAACCTGGTAATGCCACAGGCTGCTCTACGGATTTCAGAGCTGACATAATTCACCACTGGGGCACCCTCCTGGAGTTGGTGCTATCTTACACTTGCGCCTGCGGGGAGACGCTTGCAGAGCCAGCAAGCATGCTAGCCAGGCTTTGGGATGATGGTTCCACTTTCTTCCCTTCATGACTCTCCTTAGGCTGCTCCACTCAAAGGGAACTAGACTCTCCTGGCTCCCTGGTGATAGACCTGCAGTCCCCACATAGCTTGGCTACTATAGTGAGTTCTGCAGTGCAGAAATTCTGAGCATGGGCAGAAGGTCCCCTCTGTGAAAAGGCACAAGGTTATAATGCGTGGGATATTACCGAAGAGGAAACAGAGGAAAGATGAACTTCACCAAGCCCCTCCTGTGCTGTAGGCTGTGTCTGTAAGCACCCAGCGGGAGCTCCCACTTCATTTTCTCCAGATGGGGAGGCCTTCTTACTTGTGCAGAACTGGAGAAGAATTAAGCAGTAGAGGCAGGACCCAAACCAATGTCATTTGTTTTGAAACTCACAGCAAGAAAAACAGAAGGGTTTTTTCTTCATGCTGTCTGAGCTTGGCTCTGCATTTACCTTACATGGCTTTGTAGGACAGGATGGCATGACTAGTCCCTTCCTGGGCTGGACTCTAAAACAGTGCTGACACCTGGGGAATGCTTATCCAGCTGGCCTTAGGAGTAAAGGTCTAAATCTTGGAATATGGAGGCCAGAGGAAGCCAGGAGACTTCAAGATGTTTCTGGTCTGGTAACCATTTGGGTTCTAATTCTTTCATTTCCATCCAACTCTCTGGCATTTCTGTAAAAATGTCCTATCTATGATATGAGGATGGTGGGGACAAAGGAGAGAGATGGGCTGGCCACTGAGGCACATTCTGGCTCAGAGTTTTTGCTATGTGCTGGAGGAAGACTTTGAGATGAAACAACTCCCCAGACAGATGCTGAGATGGCACAGTGTCCCCAGAACTCTTAGCAAATAATTCACTTGGCTTTTGCCAAGCTAGAAACAGCCACAAGAATAACTTTACTTCATCGGGAAAAAAAAATTAAAGCGAGGGGAATAATTCATGCATGTTATGTTCTCATCGTCGGTGCCCTATGCAACCGCGAATTAATTTGCAGAAGGACACAATGGGAGATGACAATGGTTGCGCCAAAATGACAAGTCTCCTTTTCCAAGAAAAGAACAGCTCTTTACATAAAGCTGTCACTGAAACTGCTTTGGCTCAATACCAGACTTAGAGGGGCTTGAGATGGGAGGAAAGTTCACAGGCCAAGCAGCTTGACTCTGAATGAGATGCTTGAGTTCTTCCCATGATGCTCCTCAGTGGGGAATTAAGAGACCCTAAATACCTAAGGCTACACAAAAAAGCACCATCTTCCCTTCTCTGGGGACCTGACACTTACAAGGATGTTTCTAGACTGTCCACGGCTTTGGTTCCTCCTCTTCTCCAGAGCTGTCATTCATTCTATATGTATTAAAAATAATCTGACCACTGAGACAGCACTGGTTTTGGCTGTTATTTTTAAGACAGATTTATTTGATCTATAATTATTCTAAAATGATTACTTCTCCAAATAACTCGAATCTCATATTTTTCTACCCATATCACACAGCAACACTGAAAGCTGATTATAATCAACTGGCTTTCACAGAAAGGAGGAATAAACCAAAAAATAGATTTTAGGAGAATCCACTTGGCTAAAAGTATCTCCATCAAGCATCCCACGTTCTCAGCCAGCAGACAAGTGAGGGGCACTTCTCTAGCAGTGCCCAGCCTACCCTGGAGGATGGGTGGGCAGGCTTCGAACCAAGAAGTCTTCTCTCCACCACCTCATATTGCATGATGGGGAAGGAGAGGCCCAGAGGCCGATCTCTTTTCCCTTGTCATTAAATGCTGCGTGAGTTGCAGATGCTCTGTACTTAGTTATACACAGATGCTCTGGGGCTCCCAGGTCTCTGAGCAGGATGCTCAAGTCAATGGCACCTATGGAACTGGAGCAGGAAGACTATACCTACAGTGTAGACCTACTGTGTATATAGCCTAGGATGCTCATGGCAGTGCCACCTGAGGGACTAGACCAGGAAGACGCCTACTGTGTATACAGCCAAAGGTTGGCTTTAACAAAACTTGCACAAGGGTCGTCTTTCTCTAGACTCTGCTCAGGGGCCCTCCCAGTGGACTATCTGCCCCTCCCCCTAGGCCAGTATATTCCCTACACTTGACTCACACCCTGGACATGGCTTCTCTGACTCCCCCTCAGCTGCTCCCTCCTTCATTCTTGCTACACTTTGGGTGAGTCATGATCACTGACTGTATTAGCTGCCATTATCCTGCCCATACAGTGCTTCTGTTGGGTTTAGACACCTGAAGGGAGGGAATCTTTGGTTTTCTTTATCTAGTCCAGTTCGTCTGGCACCAAGAGAGACCCAGTGAAGCAATGAATCTTTCAGATTCTGGTGGCTAGGAGGAGTTTGTCACACACAGGAGGACGATGTCCAGGCACAGGCATTGCACTTGAAGAAGCCACTTGACAGAATTCTCAGAGGCAGTTCAGACTACAGGGATGGGTGTAGGGAGGAGGGGTGGTGAGCAGAGTTCAGGGATTAGGTTTGTGTCACATGTGCACAGGCAGGTGAGCTGTGCTGAGCTGTGCAGGCATGAAGGAGGCTATAGGATGGGGCACACGTGGGTGATGTGGGAGAAATAGCCTAGCATTCTATAACATAATGGGGTCACATTAAAGGACTCGGAGCATATAGCTGGTGTGACTTGCTGATAGAGTGAGTATGGGATGGTATTTTAAAGAGATGTATGGTGTGGGAAGAAACTGGCTTGGCCTGATAGGGCAGAGTAGAGCTAGGTGGGGAAAACTAAACTCAATGCTGGGAGAAAAGGGGCCAAGTCAGAGAGAAGCCATGTAGCCCTTCCAGAAACAGACGCCAGAACTTTACCCAGTAAGCCACAGCCACATGGCGATACACAGATTAATGGAGATGGGTTAAATTAAGATATAAAAGCTAGCCAATAAGAAGTTAGAACTAATAGGCCAAGCAGTGATTTAATTAATATGATTTCTATGTGATTATTTTGGGACTGAGCAGCTGGGAACCAACAAGTGGCCTCCATACAACAAACTGGTGTGCCAATGTGGCCAACTAAAATCCGCGTAAAACCTTAGAGGGCTTGGAAAGGAATTCTAGACACTAAAAAACAAAGTTTAGCCACATTTATTTTCCTGAATAGGCTTTGCTTGCTGGTGGCATGCTGCAGCTACTTTAAGAGAGGTTTTCCTGATTCAGTGGTAGCAGAAAAAAGCAGCAGTTTTAAAACTGCCAGCTTTCTGGGCCATGCTGCCAGCGTGACCTCTGGCTCTTTCAGGAGACCGAGCATTTGAATGGGGTTTGTGAGCAATGTGCTATGGCTTGCTTGGTGGCAACATGGACCAGCTGTGTGCCTAGAGATGGGACATTGTTCATGGCTCTCAGAGGCAGTGAGCATCTCTGCCATGCTGGGCTTGGGTGGGGCAAGCAGATTGTACCATATTTCCCCTAGCAATGGTGCAGCTTAAGTTCAGAAGAAGGGCTTAGCATTTTAAGAAGCACTTCTGTTCAGAAAAATATTAAAGATATGCAATAAAGACAAATCCAGATGGAAAAGACCTCTAAATGGGGCACAGGGTTGGATAAATGTACATAGGCTTGTGAGAGAGAAGAAAAAAAGTATAGAGAGTTGGAAAAGAAGTAAATCATTTTTTAAAAAAAGTTTTTAAAGAGGCAGAGTACAGAAAAAGTAATAGAGTAAAAATATAATAAGCCACGTAAAGATGAACTATACACAGAGAGTCTGGATTATGTATATAATTGTGTCTTCTTTGAATTTTTTGGCTGTGAAGGAGCTAAGTACAGAGAGACATTTCATTGTATGGGCTGCTAAGCTAAACCAGCAAGTATATTATAAAGGTATCTTGACTTCAGAATTTGGGTCTAAAAATATGTTGCTTTGGAAAAGAGATTCTTCTTTTGTTTCCACAGAGGATGAGAACCTATGGATTCATTCCAGGCTAATGTTATTTGATGAAAAAAGACCCCCTGAAAGGTTGCTGTCAACACCCTCAGAAATTACTTAGTCCAACAAAAAGCAGGAAGCAGTTTGGAGAAGAACTATGCCCATATTCCCAAATATTATCTATAAATGTTTGTTTACATTTAAAGGGGGATATGCTATAGAAATTTTCATTGGTATGGATCTTGGTTTATTAGTACAAATTTAAGGTCATTTTGTTATATGTATATTTCTACTCTTGATTAAGGTATTGTGTTTGTGTAGTCATTTAAAAATATAATGTATAATTAAGAAATATAGGTTAGTAGAAAATCATCTATAATAGTCAAGCTTGTAGTCATGTTAGTTAGGTTTCCTAGATGTATAGAGATGTATTCAGATGGATAGGCATTCTTCAAACCTTTCAAAGACTACAGAATATGGCATTTAAAATGTTTTAGGAACTCAGGACTTTTTTATGACAGTGAGACACATCTGCTCCTGGCAGCACCAATCTACTTCAAGAGGAAGATGGGCATTGAAGAGGCTCCTTATGGAGTTGGTTAGCCATTTGGGCAAGAAACTGCTCTTGCCTGGATTGCTTGATGAACTGGACAAGCAAGACCCACAGAGATATGAACTTGCCTAAAGGTGAGACGATCTGTCAGGGTTCCTGCTTCATGAAAGAGTCTGCTAGACATTCTGCAGGACACAGAAAAAAGTGACTGACAAACTGCCAATATAGGCAGAACTGTCTTTGAAATTTCCTGTTTCATGGAAAAGTCTGCCAGATACTATGGGCCTGTAGGCTGAAGATGGATGCCTCAATGGTACAGAAGAACTTTGGGTGATTGTCCAGGCAGTGAGATGTATCTGTCAATTCTAGAGTTTTGGAAGTTGTTTATGAAGCACTTCCTGTTTACTTAGGTAATATTATATCCTTCTTGAGTCTTTGATGGAGTTGAAGAATTTATAGTTATAGTTTTCCTTAGTTATGATAAAAGATAAAGTAGATATAAATATTGTAACTGTAATTCTTGCTTGATAACTGTTTTGTTATATGTAATTTTACTATGTTAAAATTAAAACCTTCCTTTTTATTTAAACAAAAAAAGGGAGGTGATGTGGGATTCCCCTCTGTATGCTGTGAATACCATTGGTTAATAAAGAAACTGTCTTGGGCCTGCACAGGGAATAGAGGTAGGCAGAGAAAACTAAACTGAATTCTGGGAGAAAGAAGGAGGAGTTAGAAAGAAGCCATGTAGTCCCGCCAGAGACAGATGCCAGAACTTTACCCAGTAAGCCACAGCCACGTGGTGATATACAGATTAATGGAGATGGGTTAAATTAAGATGTAAAAGTTAGCCAATAAGAAGCTAGAGATAATAGGCCAAACAGTGATTTAATTAATATAGTTTTTGTGTGATTATTTTGGGGATGAGCAGTCAGGAGCCAATTAGCAGCCTCCTTATAACACATGGGCAGGAAGGCTAGTTCAACCTTGGGAGAGACCTCAATGAGGAGCTTTGTGCCCTGAAGGCTCTATGAGAGTACCTGAGAATTCCACAAGGCCCTGAGAACTTCCCCAGTGTCCTGAGAACTCCAGGTTGGCCTTGGTGATTCTGCCAGTATCACAAGAAAAGAAATAAAATATGAATTCATACTGGAAAGCTGAGGCAAAACCAACAGAGCTCAAAGACCAACCTGAGGTATGGGAGAGGAAAAAGGTTAATGTTGGCCATGAGAAAGTTCAGCATAAGCCAGACATGTAACTAGAGCCAGGGACCAGGACTATGAGGGGCTGGTCAGTGCGGGTGGCAATGACGTCACTATGGGAAACATCTTATGAAAACCCTTCTGAATGATGATCCCTCTTGGTCAGGAGTGACCATGCTAGTGTTTAACCAAAAGTGATGGATGAAGTACAAGAAAGTCAGTCACGAAGGTGCGTTTGATCTTGGGAGGCTGAGGCAGGGGTATTGACAGTTTGAGGGCTGAACAGCAAGATCTTGTCTTAAAAGAGAAGAAAAAAGAAAAGTCTATCATGATAAACTATAGAAGGCAAGGAGAATACAGAGAGAGAGAGGGGGGGAAGAAAGAGAGGAGAGAGGAAAAGAGAGAAAGAGGGAAGACAAAATTCAGTTGACCTGATGTGGGAGAAATGGCTTTAGGGAAGACATTTTCTTTTTTTTTTTTTTTTTTTTTTTGTTTTTTCTAGACAGGGTTTCTCTGTGGCTTTGGAGCCTGTCCTGGAACTAGCTCTGTAGACCAGGCTGGTCTCGAACTCACAGAGATCTGCCTGCCTCTGCTTCCCGAGTGCTGGGATTAAAGGTGTGTGCCACCACCGCCCTGCAGGGAAGACATTTTCTTCTCTTGAAGCTACCCATTTCTCAGAAGACGGCTAGAGACGAAACTTCCTCCAGACAACCAAATTCCATGGCTTTCTTTGCCGAACTCAGCTAACATGCTTTCAAACCTTTCCTGTAAAGCATCATTACCTGCCCGCCAAGTAGTGCCTTCACCCCTACTCTGCAGGTCACTGGGGATGCAGAGGACAGTGGACACTCATCAGGTGGCTCCATGAGGCCTTTCTATTGATGAGAAGCCACATTGACCCATCTTTTCACAATACCGGAAGGCCCAGGTGCCGCTAGGAACTACCCAGCCCACAGACTGGCATAGCAGGGCCCAAGGCTGATCCATCTTCCAGCCCAGCATGCTTGCTTTGCTCTCTTCACCATGGTACAACAAAACTCGACAGAGCAAGGAGCGGGCAGGACTGGCTAAGAACACCCTTCTCCCAGGCAAAGAAACAGCAAAAGGATTTACCCCAGCCCCAGCAATTATCCAAAGTGCCCAAGGGGAAGTACAGAAGGAATCAAAGTCGCCAGCTCACCCTCTTCCGCAGGTTGTAGGTGAGAATCAGGTTCCGGGAGAAGGAGTGGGAGAAGGCTGTGTAGAATTCTAGCACTTTCTGAAGGGCGTCCCTCTTGATCACATGCAGGTCACAGTAGGTCAAGGCCCTAACATTAGCACAGGACTGTGCAAGCGTGGCTTCCTTCCAGAACACATCTCCAAACACATCTCCTTTCCCTGAGGAGAGAGAGTTGTCATGAGCACAGGGTCAGTCAGGAGGGGTCTGCAGTCACTGGCAACCTGCAGGTTGGGCTCAGAGGGGGGAAAAGTCATAATTTGAACCCTAGTAGCATGCAATTCAAGAGCCTTTAAGGTGGCACACAATTAATTATGACAATGGTACCCTTTGGCAAGGATGATGATGCTCAGCCTAGAAAATCATCACCTATCCCATTAATTCTTTACCAAAGCCCATTTTTTCCACAGCTGCACATGTAACCTGCAATTCCTTTGTGGATTGTTATGTACCTTTGCTCACAAGATCTGTGTGCCCTGTTCCCCCCAGAACATGATGCTTTATCTGTTGTGTAGCGATTTCTTCTAAACTGAAATGTTCTATCCTGGAGGGGAAGCTCCCTAAGACTTAGGAAGTCTTAAACTCACACGTCCCAGGAAGCCCCTGAAACGGAGCAGATTCACGAGGCTCCTCCCTCCTCAGGGTTATAAAAGCAGTAAGGACTGTCAAAAAGAGGGGGATCTCCAGCCTCTAAGCTGCCTGAAAGTCAAGCAGAACTCCCCAGGGAGGCCACTCTCATTAGTTGTCACCCACGTTGGGATTGGCTTTGGTGGCATATGAGCTATACATGCTTATGTAAGTACTCCTCACTTATACTCATGTGATATCTGCAACAAATTCATGTAACACGTTGGAATTTGGAGGGATCCTTACTTTGGTCAGCCTTCGGTTCCTGCTCTGAGGTAAATAGGCATTTATTCATGTTTCCCCAGAATGTCACACAACATAGAAGGAGCATGGTTGGTACTGATAGGCAGAGAGGAAGTGAGGGCAGGAGCAGGCCATGGATCTGCATCTGTGAGTCTAACTGAGATGAACATATATTCTACAGATGGGGTGTGTGTTTGTGTGTGGGTTTTCTCAGGAGCTGAAGAACAGGGGAGGTCGCATCTAGCTGAGACTACCTAGAAGCAGTCAAGTATGGGGTGTAGCCCTTCCCATACTTGTCCCTGCCTTAAAGGTTAATTTATATCATGAATCTCTCCCCTCATACCTCCTGAAATGTGTTTTTTACCCTTGCTAAATGCCCTCCTGGTGGTATACAATGCAGGCAATTGCATCTCCGGCATCTTCTGTCTCTGGTATCCCCCAAGTACACTCAGTGAATCGATACAATACTGTAAAAAGAATGTTTATATCCCAGATCTGTATGTTGAAACACAAAGCCCCAATGTAATAACATGGTGGGGGAGCCTTTGAGATATAACTGATGCAGATAAGGGTTTATGA
Source organism: Ondatra zibethicus (assembly GCA_004026605.1). Classification (NCBI taxonomy): domain Eukaryota; kingdom Metazoa; phylum Chordata; class Mammalia; order Rodentia; family Cricetidae; genus Ondatra; species Ondatra zibethicus. The sequence goes on from PVIU01011019.1 coordinate 32,848, forward strand.
CTTACTCTCATGTCTGAGCCCATGACACCTTCATAAATGGCCCCAGAAAATTCTCTCAAGCTATTTTTTTTTACTTTTGAAGATACCATAAGAAGTGGGCAGTCTGCAGCTCTAGAAGATCCTCGGAAGAACCTGACCATGCTGAACTTCCGACCTTCCAAGACTGTAAGAAAATCCTACTGCCTATATGCCAATGCTGTCCATGGCATTTTGTCAAGGCAGCCCCAAATAAGACAAGTGATAACCTTCATCACCATATGCTTATCCACCTCCTTTAACTCAGAGATATTCTCTCCACCTTTCAGAACAATGAATGTTTTAGCCCATTTCTATTGCAAAGCTGAATTTATTCCTGGCATGGTCTCCAGTTATGCGGCTGGATTGTTCATCTTGCTTATAAGCTTTCAGGGCAGATAATCATGAACATGAATTCCCAGGGAGCCAGAGAGAAATGCACAGGAGGAAGGAGAGAACCAATGGTTGGCCGGGCTCCCCAGATCCAGGCACCCTTGGTGCCCAAGCAGCAGCTGTTTCCACAGGAAGCAGTTATGACCTGAAATGCTTGGGCTGATGAACATTTTCTCTAGCACCAAGTGTCTGTTTCAAGTCTATAAGCTACTCCAAAGTCTTCTCTAAGCACCTCCAAAACGCAAGTCAATACTTCTATTTCTCCCAAAACAAGCAAATTGTGCATGGCTTAGGAATGTTACTTCATGGTTCTCTACGTGTCTGCTGTTCCAATATGAAGGTGGGTTTAAAGATTCAGTGTAAATAGGACATCCATGGGTAAGCTTTCAAGTAAACCCAGGTAAAGATGTATGCTGTTTAGATCTCCTTGCCAAGTTCTAATTTTTGTTGTCTGTGATATGAGTGGTTAAGGCAGGGGTAGGGACAACAGGTAGCTTTGTGGGAAGCTACCTAGAAACAGGCTCTCTCCATGGTGCTCTCCAGCACTGAATTCTGGGAACTTACCTGTACCTATATCCTATAGCCTTCCCACACTGTCCACCACGACTCATGTGCCCTTCATGTCTATTTAATCTTGCTCTTCTAGTAAATGTGCCTCCTCTGAAGAAACATCCGTTTCTTCTGACAGTGTGGTTACAGTTGCAGCGCACTTGAGTAGGCGAATCAGGGCTAGACTTAGTCACTTAATTAACACGGCTTGGTAAAAATGACATTCTGGGATTTTGAGGCAAGGTCACAGGAAGCTAACAGCCTAGGTTTCTCAGACTATTCATTCCTGGAAGTCTCTGTCTTGAAATCTGGTCAGTTTGGGGGAGACTGACCCACCCAAGAGCTCTTATGAGTGCTCTGGTCCCCTGTCCAGGTCTCATCTGATAGCCACAGCCTCAGCCATAGTCACCAGTTACATCAATCAGCCCCAGTTGGGCCTTCGCGTGAGCACAGGCTTAGAAACCACCCATCTACAACCGGCTGAGATGTGGCCATAAGACAAGAATGAGTGTTTTAAACCAGGCCATGTAGGAGTCGTGACCCAGCAGTAGACACATGAACACACAGATCACAGAGCTCTGGGCTGAGAAATGGCAGGACATCAGGTGGCAGGAGAAGGTGAAGGTGCTCCCACCAGGGAGACGCAAGGAGTGTTTCTAATCACCAGACCGACTTTCCTGGCCACAAATTTTGAGCACCGGCAAGAAAGGCAGCATTACAAACTTTGCCGTTCCTATGGGAGGAAACGTGGTATAATTAAGCTACTGAGTAGAAGCTGACTGGTAATTTCGCCTGTTTCTTATCAAGATTACCTCGTTTAAACAAGGCCCAATATAGAAGCATTATGCTCCTTTAATGAAATTGGGAGTCATTTTCTAATTATAGAAGAACCAGTAAAGCGAAATAATAGCTCCTCGTGTGCATTTAATAAATGAATTTAGCTACACAGATTTCATTTATGAACCCTCTCAAGGGGCGCATCTATTGCACAGAACATAGGGCCACCTTGCTGGAGCAGGGCACACAGGAAGCAAATGCCTCCGAGACGGCAGCATCTCATGCTGGGAAGTTTTCCACGGGGCTGGGAGCATCTTGGTGTCACACTATGGGCTAGATTTCCAACTCAAGTTCCACCATGTCTAACCCTACTTCCTGTGAAGGCGGCTGCTTGGTGTCGAGAATCTGGGGGTGACAGTGAAGAATGGAGGATGCAGGACTCCTTGAACCCCAAACAAACCCCAGGCCCCTCAAGCAAGTGGCAACTGTTTTCAGGGACGTGTAACTCATGGAAGTGGGCAGGAGCAAAGCAGAACTTTTGCAGATCTCATGGGTGTGGCACAGGTGGCTGGGGAGGGACCTGTGAGAAGGAAGCCATGACAGACGCTACACATTCTTCCCGCTGTGAGTGTTGCATGACCGCCCACTCAAGAACAGAAGGCGCCTCAGCACACTGGCTGCAGGGGAGAATAAGGAAGCTAAATGTTGACATCTTGTAAATGTTGCTTCACTTTTCTGCAGGAGAGCTGCAAAGCCCTTCTTCTCATCTTCATTGCACAGATAAACGTTACTGCAGTCTGTGGACTCTGCTGCATGTACAACAGCTTACAGAAGTGAGAACAGACAGCAGAGACAGACAGACACACTTCAAATCCTGCCACCGGCCTCCTGTCTGAACTCAAAGCCCCAGCTCCACTTTACAGGCTGTTGGAGTGTCAAGTGCTTTATCATATTTCTGACCCAGGAAAGAAAGTTGGGACTGGACTTGCCCTGGTGCGCTTGACTCTAGCAACAGGCCTGATTCTCTTGCACTTCCCGGAGGGCACCTACTTCTAGAATTTTGCTGTCATTGTAGCTTTTGTAGAAGAGCTGCATCATGTTCAAACACCAGTTCTCTTTCCAGTTGGTACAAAAGTACCCAGCACCCAGTGGTGACCCTCTGTCTTAGAGATGGGGACACTAACCCGGCCAGTGATATGTGCACAAGCACCCAGAAGGTCATAGACAGGCCACATTTTACTAATTTTACATTTTACCTCCTCTGCCTTTGCCTCTGCATCTCTCAGGGAATGCTTAGTTTGACTCCCCACAGGGAGGCCCACCTCTTGCCATCTCTACGCATAGCTCAACCAAGATGGACCACTTGGCCTTGTGTTTTGTGAGTTAGAGAGGGCTGGATGGAATGGCGAGGTGGTTTCTGAGGTCAAGGAGTTTTCAGTGCAAGAAGTGGAAACTCATGCATGCATGCCACAGTGAATAATAAAACCTTCGCAACTCAAGCAATACCAAGATATCGGGGACCGCGGGTGAGGCAGGACTACAGAGATCTCAGGGTGAAGGTGACAGAGCTGCTTACGCAGACGTCAGACAGACATGAAGGGTGCAATGGCTCTTGAAAATGGCACAGGTGGGAGCGGACAGAGCTTCTGACGTGTTCACTTCCTCAGCTAAGCTTGATTGTTGTGTTCATCCTTTTCTCGCTGTGAAACAACAGTTCCCATCGTCTGTCCCTGCTCTGGCTACTCCCTCCCATGAAACAAAGCACACGCTGCCCATCCCGAAGGATGGAGCAGATTCCACCTTGGGTGGAGTGAGGAGGCTGGTCTGCACCACGATGGTCTAATTCTGGGGATCAACACTGTGAATCCTTCTTGGCCATGACTGTAAACTGTAACAGCAGTTCTACCTGGAAAGATGATGTTTGGACTCTGTGATGGTTAATATTGATAATCAGCTTGGAGAGATCTAGGATCACCATGGAGACAAATCTCTGTGTTCTAGAAGCTTCCAGATGAGAGTAACTGAACTAGGAAGACTCATTCTAACTATGGGTGGGAGTCCAGGCTGAAAGGAAAGAGAAAGCCAGTTTGGAGCATTCCTTTCCTGCTGTTTCCTGCTCGTGAATGTCACGTGACCTGCCACCTCAAGGTCCTGCCACGTGACTTCCCAGAGTGTTTAGAGATAAGGAGATGAGTAGATAAGGTTTTGTTGACCTGCCTTCTACACTGTCCTTTCCTGTTTGCACCTCTGCACAGACCCACGTAGTTCCTTAGGTGCCCGAACCCACCTGCCTGAAACCTCCTGCCCTCCTCCCCAGCTTCTGTAGCCTGGCTCCTCATTCTCATGGATCACACACCCATCTCATCACAGTCAACAGCAGAGGGCAAACCGTACTTACCATGTCTCAACATGCTATGATACTTTGTTTCTAGTACGTTCATATGCGGCTTAATTTTTGTCCTTTTGTTTTTATTTTTATTTATTTTTGGTTTTTTGAGACAGGATTTCTCTGTGTAACAGCTCTAATTGTCCTGGAACTTGCTTTGTAGCCAGACTGGCCTTGAACTCCTAGAGATCCATCTGCCTCTGCTTCCTGAGTGCTGGGATTAAAGCCACGTGCCACCACTGCCTAGTTTATTTTAATTTTTTTGAGACAGGATCCCTCTATGTGACTCTAGCTGACCTAGAACTAGTTATGGGGACCAGGCTGTCTTCCAACTCACAGAGATCCACTTGTCTCTGCCTCCTCTTGCTGGGATTAAAGGTGTGTATGCAACTATGTCCAGCTCTGGGATTTTTAAAAAGTGGTATGTGTATGTGTGTGCATGCGTGTGTGTGTGTGTGTGTGATGTATTCAAATGGACACACAGATAGCACAACATGTGTTGGTCGGGCTACAAAACATTGGTGATCTTACAAAGGGTGACATCACTGTCCAGTGAAACTTATTCCATGACATCTTCGTGAGCTGTGGGCCACACCATGTCCCCACCCCTGATTTCTTTAACATTTTACTGTCTTGGCTACTGCCCTTGTTCTAGTCCCTTCCAGGCTCCTGAGCATGCTTCCTAGGTAACAGTGCTCCCTAGAGCCCCCTCTGAACCCTCTGATTTCTTCCTCACCCCTCTGCTGGAGTGGGGACCTTCTCAGTTTATGGTCTGTTTTCATGGATCTGAACCATGCTGCTGCCCGGTTTGTACCCCAAGTCCTCTTCTCTCTTCCGACTCCAGAATTCTCCACTGGACACTGACTCAACTCAGACCCATACATCCGAGGAAGGAATGGGTCTCCTCCAAGGTGAGCCACCATCCTCCAGGATTGTTCCCCTGGTAAAGCCCCCTCTTATTCCTTAGATGGTGAATGAGCAACTTCTGGCCACTTCATCCACCAAATATCTCTCGGCTCTGTCTCCCCTCATTTAAATAGCTATGAAATCAAGTTGGGCCACTGTTACCTCTAGTGTCCTCATTGCTAGTCCCCTGCCTCTGACCTTCTCTTTAACACTGCCACTGGCTCCCCATTGCTACTCCATTCAAGTCTCTCTTACTAGGGCAAAAGCCCCAAGAACTATGTCCCAGGCAAACTGAACTGCTCTTCATTACTACATATGGCTCCTAGCCTTTGTCAGTGCTGTCCCTCGATGATGTTGTCCCTGGTACAGATGATGCTTCCCTTCCCATGCTCCTATCTCCTAGCCCAGACCCAGCCAACTGAACCAGGTGGCACTCAACTATGATGCCACTTTTTGTCAGGAAGCTGTCCTTTACTCTCTGTGGCTGGGCTGGCTTAGATGTCAGCTCTATGAGTTCTCTATTACAGCTCTTAGCCCTGGCTAATAAGCCACATTTCCTTGTCTTCCTGATGAGAGGGCCAGACCCATGAGAGACCGGCCTTTCTGCTCACTGCTGTGTCTCTGGCCCCTGACACCACAACCAGCAAGCTACAGAATGAACAAATTATTGTGACTAAGAGGCAAAGAGGGGAGTGGGCTGTGAAAGGCCTAGGATGCTCTGGCCTAATCCTAAGTGGGATATTTGATCACGCTGTGTGAAAGGTGCCTTGTGATTGGTTTAATAAGGAGCTGGATGGCCAATAGCTAGGCAGGAGAGGTTAGACAGGACTTCTTAGAAGAGAAAAAAACTCATAGGGTTAGAACCGAGGCATTTAGGAGACAGCAGTGAGAGGCAGAGCAAGTTGGGCATACAGAATGGAAGAGAGAAAAAAAAAACACACAGCAGAACTTAGATTAATAGAAACACGTTAATTTAACTTATAAGAGCTCATCAGAAACAGGCCTAAGCTAAAGGCCAAGCTTCCATAATTAATAAGAAGTCTCCATGTCATTATTTGGGGGCTGGTGGTACCAAAGAAAATCCGCCAAGAAAGATCAATGATACTAAATGACTTTGGGAAGGATGACTAGACATGGGAACCCAAGTGTAGAACCCACATGTCAGCAGTTGCCTTGCCGGCCTGACTTGCTGTCCTGCTCAGAATTGCTCCCTTGGCTCAGGGTGATTCAGCTCATTATCAATGGAAACTTTGCAGGCAAATTTACAAAGATAAAATAAAAATGATGCATTTTAGAAATTAACTGATGAGTGGGGATGGGGAACAGGGATGAGGGAAGATAATAGTGGGGTGTGAAGAATAAGTAGTCACCCTATGCTAAAGCACTCTCTTTAAAAGCATAAAGCTTTCACCCGCATGTGTCCTCATGTGTCCCCAGCCTTTCCCAGCCTGCCTCATGGGGTGAAGAAGGCCGGCACCCCTGACCGAGTGAGGCCTCACATATTAGAGTTCAGCTGGAGCAGTGTCTTAGAACCCCGTGGTGATTCCCCTTCTGCTCATCCCAGCTGCACTTAGATAAAATTCCTTAGTCAAATGGCTGCAGCTCCACAGGTGAGCAGACCCCAGAGCGTCACCGAGAACAGGCAGAAGTCATCAGGGCAGGGTCCCTGGTAAGATGAGAACTTAAAACTTGCTTTATTTTCCCCCACCTGGTTATTTATAAAAGAATGGAAGCAGACTGTAGAAATTATTCAAATACATTTGAAAATTTAAAACGATGGTCGCCATCGAGGACACCTTTGTTAAGGTCTTGGTTTGCCTTCCATCTTTCTTCTGTGTGTGCACACATTTTTATGCAGCTAAGGTTACTGTGTATGCACTCGTGCTGAACACAGGTAAAGCCACAATGTCACAACAGGGCATCAGAAACATTTACCCCACAGTCCACTCAGTCCCTGTACAGGAAAGTCCCAAAGGGAGGGAGAGCAGTGTGGAAGTCTGCTTCTCCCTGCCTGGGCTCCTGGGAAGTACCTCGAGGGAGAATTTGGCTTCGCCATCTCTAAAACAGTGAGGTTATTGAGGTGGTTGTGAACCTCTGCTAGGATAAGCCATTCCATCCTCACTGTTTGGCCAACGACAGTTGGAGGGAAGGATGATGGCACATGCAGAGACGTGCCATTTTCTCCTGATTGGACAGTAAAAAGCAAAAGGGTGATGCTAAGACATCGTTTTGAAAAATAAAATAAAAAGTCATGTTTAAAAATTATATCCTAACACTGTCTGGGAAATGTCAAATGATGCAGACTTTCTCAAGACTGACTTGAAAATTTTTAAAACTATCATCTTGAAAATACCATGTGTTTATTTATTATCTGTGTGTTTGGTATATGAGTTCATATGTACGCACGCATGACTGTAGAGACCAGAGGTCATATCTACTGTGTTCCTCTGTTGCTTTCTGCCTCATTTATTGAGACAGAACTGCACAGTGGCCCTGGGACCAATGGCTGGCAAGATCACCATTGAGCATCAGCGCCTTCCTGCTCTGGCCTCTTCAGCTCTGGGATCACAGGCGCGTGTACGCCCCTCTTTTTATGTGGGAACTGGGATCTGAACTCAGGCTCTCGTGCTTGCGTGAGTTCTTTATGGCCTGAGCCATCTCTCCAGACCCACACATGCTTTTTTAAAGACAGCTTGAAATCCAGACACATTTAAAAAGAAAACGCGGCTCTCCTCCTGCTTTACAAACATCTCTACCGCTTTCTGGCGAGGGCGCTGACCGACAAAAACTTGAGGAGGAAGGGGGTTTATTTTGCTTAGGTGTCCCTGTGATCACGGGAAGTCAGAGAAGGAACTCAAGGCAGGAACCTAAAAACAGGAATTGAAGCAGAGACCATGGAGCAACACTGCTTACTGGCTCATTCCTGTAGCTTCTTCAGCATGGTTATCTATCCAGGACCACCTTCTAGGGGTGGCACCACCCACAGTGGTCTGGGCCCTCCCACATCAATTATTAATCCAGAAAATGACCCATACATAGACTTGCTTACAGGCCAGTCTGATGCGTCATTTTATCAGTTGAGAGTCCTTTTCCCAGATAACTCTAGCTGTGTCAGCTTGACAGAAAACCAACCAAATAATAATACGTATGTCCAGTTAAAACTGAATTCTAATGAATAACTAATCTCCCTCAAATTGCCTCTTATGCCATCTTTGGGGAAAAACTCGTGCTTATAATTATTCATTGTTTCTGTGAAATTCAAATGTCCCTGGCAGCCCTTCTCCATTCTTGCTGAGTACATCCTAACGCTCTTCATCTCCGTCATCAGCCACAGCGTCCTAACAGTTTCCTTGTCCCTCTGTCCAACTCATCAGGGCTTTCGGACCACAGCTCTACTGATGTGCTGGTTTCTCACAATGATATAGTACCACCAACTCCAGCCTTGAAGCATCACGCAGGTCCTGTATCTTATCACTGTCCTTTGGGGCTCTTGGTTCTAGCTCGGAGGCTGGCTTTGAGGTTACATCACTCACCACATTAAGTGCCCTCCCCATGGCTGCCCCATGCCCTGTTTCACCTGACCACACCTGACTCCATCTTTCCAGACACCACCAAGGTGAAGATCTCATGGCCTTGTCTGTCAATCACTAGGAAGGTTCTTCTACTGAATGGTGGAAAGTGGTAAAAATGATGAAAATTAGCAACTTCATATGGATGAAGTAAAGTTCATGAAAGGCCCCCCACCTAGGGATTCCTGCTTCATTTCCAGCCCCTGTCTAGGGATTCCTGCTTCATTTCCACCCCTGCCTAGGGTTCCTGCTTCATTTCCACCCCTGCCTAGGGTTCCTGCTTCATTTCCACTCCCTGCCTAGGGTTCCTGCTTCATTTCCAGCCCCTGTCTAGGGATTCCTGCTTCATTTCCACCCCTGCCTAGGGTTCCTGCTTCATTTCCGCCCCTGCCTAGGGTTCCTGCTTCATTTCCGGTCCCTGCCTAGGGTTCCTACTTCATTTCCACTCCCTGCCTAGGGATTCCTGCTTCATTTCCGCCCTGCCTAGGGTTCCCACTTCATTTCCGGTCCCTGCCTAGGGTTCCTGCTTCATTTCCACTCCCTGCCTAGGGATTCCTGCTTCATTTCCACTCCCTGCCTAGGGATTCCTGCTTCATTTCCGCCCTGCCTAGGGTTCCCACTTCATTTCCGGTCCCTGCCTAGGGTTCCTGCTTCATTTCCACTCCCTGCCTAGGGATTCCTGCTTCATTTCCACTCCCTGCCTAGGGATTCCTGCTTCATTTCCGGCCCCTGCCTAGGGTTCCTGTTTCATTTCTGCCCTGGCCTAGGGGTTCCTGCTTCATTTCTGCCCTGGCCTAGGGGTTCCTGCTTCATTTCTGCCCTGCCTAGGGTTCCTGCTTCATATCCACTCCCTGCCTAGGGTTCCTGTTTCACTCATCTCCTTTTTCATGTTCATCACCTCCCTCTCCTCCACTGCTAAGGTTGAAGATGTCAAACCACACATGAGATAACAATCAAGGGTTAGTGGCTCTGACAGGGCACAACAGGGTTAAGCAAAGTCTTGTGCACACTGAAGCAAGGAAGCCCCGACACAGAAACATCATGGCTGGCTCTCGTCACACCAGCTGGAACCTGGCACTCACCTGCCCCCCCCAGTGTCCCTGCTGCTCTGCGACCCCAACGCCCAGCCCACCACTCTCCTTGGAGTCTCCCAAGGGTTGATTTCTGTCTCCTCTGTGAACATTTACAGTTTGCTCCAGGACAGTCACAGAATGAGCCACCTGTGCTGGTTGTCACTAAGCATTAGTCTAAGACAAAAGCATTCGTTCTTTCTCTGTGCCGGGAAGAGACCACTACCATGGTTTCCTCTGACAGCAGATGCTGCCTTAATAGCCAACCAAGAACAATGGCCCAAAGAAGCTCCTTACCCAGGCAAAGGCAAGGTGGTCTTCCAGCTCAGCAACTGAGGGAAGGCGTCTTTTAAAAAGTTCCTTTGTGAGCAAGTACCAACCTGCACGCTTCACCAAGGACCTACATGCGGTCCTCAGTCCCTGGGGACAGGACTGGAAAAAGACCTGTGCCTAATTATGCCTAATAGGCTAGGCCTGGCCTGCACTTACCCTGCACTGTCCTCCTACCCCATCCTTGGGCAGGCTCGGGGTCATCCAGAGACTGTAAACAGTTTCCTTGCATTGGTGAGAGGTGTGCCTACATCTGCAGGAAGCATCATGTACCCATCTTCTTTCCTCATCCTCCTCCTCTTTCCCTTCCCCTCAGCCCTGTCGACTTTCCAGGACCCACAGGAAGTCACTTCCTTCCCATCACACACCAGCTGCTCTACTCTACTGCCTCTGAGCTCCTTCCCACCTACCTTCTACCCACCACCTGCCCCTCTCTCCCAGACATCCCTCTTGGCTGCTCTCCGTGCCTTTACATGTGTGGAACCAATGTTTTCACGTCAAAATCTCTCTCTGGGTCCCTCATCCCTACAGAAAAAGGTCCAGATGCTTACCCGAGATCGGGAGGCCTGTCACAGTCTAGCCTTTGCCTGCTTTTATTATTCTTTCATTTGCCTATTTATTTCACAGTATGGTTACCAACAGAGTAGATGCGTTCTCTCCCCAGTCCCTTTTCCAGTTTCCAACTCCACTCTGTCCAGTAAAGAACAGCTTCTGGCACCTTCCATGACTACGTGCTTGATGCCAGAGAGACAAAGTCAAAAGGACCGGGGCTTAGAAAAGAGGGATAAGCAGTTGTCCAGTCCGTGGGCTTAGACACTGGGAGGGAGGCCTTGGAGACTTAGCCAGTTCAGTGGAAGCTTTTTGGAGGCCACAATTGTGTTGTCCTCCTTCTGCTAAGGAGATACAGCCTGGCCAGAAGACTTCTGCCTCACCTATTAGAATGTAAAGGAAACAAAACAAGCAGGACAATCATGGCGAAAATGTAAATGAAGTATTGAGATGCAAAATCGATTTACTCCCAGTGAAAGGAGCTTGCCCAAACACTGGAGGCCTGAGACAGACAGGCAGGGAAATAATCAGCTTGCTTGGGCCCTGTGGGGATGCTAGGTTGGGGCTCCCTCATGCTGGCAGTCACAGAAGGGCAATATAACTGACATGCAGGTGCCAGCAAGAACACTGGGCAAACCAATACCTGTGCCTTTTCCTTCCAACTGCTTTGAAAAAGACTTCATTTGAAAGCTCTGACTCTCCTGCTCATTGACTCTCAATGAGAGCCCTCCTTTGATTGGCTATCAAATACCAAGTGGTGGGCCTAGAAATACACACATGCAGGAAGCACCATGCAAACTCTCAATGAGTCAATGAGATGGTCAGTAGACAAAGGGACTTGTTACTAAGTCTGGCAACCTGGGCTGGACCCCTGGGAGCCACATGGTGGAAGGAGAGCATCAATTCTGTGTGCCTCCCACCGCACACAAGATAAGGAAATAAATGTACAACTCTGATACACATTCTGTAGGTTGTCCAATCCCAGCTGGTCAGATGTATAGGTCACCAATGCCAAATGGACTCGGTAGGTTGTATATATCATGTGCGTATATATATCTATGTTGTAAATATATGTGTGTGCATACATCTATGTAACAGCAATGATTAAGGGAGAGAACATGAAGTCGGTGAGGGGACAAAGGGGCATTGGAGTGGGGGAGAGTGATATAGATGCAGGGCTTATTTATGTGTCCTCCCCCAAAAAATTAATTAAAGAGCTTCAAGCAATTAATAACTACTAATAGAGGGAGAATTAGTCTTTGCCAGGCATGAGACCTCCTTTGATTGGCTATCAAATAACAAGTGGTGGGCCTAGAAATACACACATGCAGGAAGCACCATGCAAACTCTGCGAGTTGTAAGTCTATGTTTATTTGTTAATATGTACACGTAACAACAATGGTTAGAGGCCAAGAATAGGGAGGCTTGACATGGGAGAAGTTGGGGTGAGGAGAGGAAGGGGGAATAGTTTAATTAAATTAAAGATAAATAAATATGATAAGGCAAAAAATGTACCTGCAAAAAGCAAAGAGACTAAATTTGAGAAGCCTGCTAAGTGACTTTTAGGAGAATTCCAGAAGGCAATGAAGCAATGTCACTGCAAAATTAAGACAGAGGAGGGATCATAGGAGAGTACTACCTAGTATGGTCATCATCTTCAAGAACAGCATCTTCCAATCAGAGAGACTGTCATGACTCCTGGGGCCACACTTTCAAATTGTAACCTTTGGTCATGTCCAGAAACCGATTTACTAGGTTACCATGCTCAACTGTTGTAAGTTAAAGAGCACAGATTCTAATAGAAAACTCTGATAGAGCTGTATTTCCCAGCGCATGGCAAGCGCTGAGTTTTACACGTCACTGTGTGCTCACCAGTTAGCAATGTAATTAGCATTTTTTATTGTGGCTGCTGTCACAAAATGTCTAGAGGGTTTTGGTGAGCGGGGAGGCTATTTTGGGCACATGCTGAGCCCACTCAGTTATGAACACTGACCCTTCTCCTTGTTCTTGGATTCTGCACTAAATTTAAACAGAAAATGGGGATGGGATGAAACCACATCAGCAGGTTGCAAATGCATGAGCTGGCAGCAGGAGACCAGAGACCCAGGGCACTGGCATGGTTCCCCTCCTGAGTGGAACACCTGGCACACTGCACTGTGCCATAGCTACTCATCCTACAATCCCCAGAATCAGTCTTCATCTTCACCATGACAGAGTAGCAGCTGTCTAGAGCCAGTTGCTCCTCATGCAGCTCTGGAGGGCTGGGATAAGGTTTAGTTACCACAGTAACCCATTCATGATGCCTGTTCAACATTTCTGGGTGAGACTAAACTCAAGGGCATCAGAGGACAATGGTGGTCTAGTTCTCAGCCCTGTTTGATGCTCAAACCCTTTGTAAGAAGAAAATGATTGTGGTTTATTGAGCAAAGATTATTCTAAGGAGAAAGGAATTTTTAAAAAAGGTCCAAGTGTGTTTCCAGGGAATAAACAGCTTGGAATGCTGTATGCCTTGAGGCCCAAAGGACAGGTTGACTCGAAGAACTTGTCATGTCCTTTTATAGAATAAGAGTCTCTTGGCAAGTTATGTAGAAGATCGAGCCTGGACCTTCTTTGGGGGCCCAATCTGGCTCTTGGGAAGCATAGAGGAGTCTTTCTCTAGCCTGGATGTCTTGAGAACAATGAACATTTTGAATCCAAAGTTGCTGAGCTATATTTGAGGTCCAACCACATTGCTAACTGGAGCAGGCAGGATGCCCAGAGGGCTAGATTCGGAGAAGCAGTAAACCAGTCAGGTCAAGCAGGTTATGGGGCTGCTGCCTCATAAGGGCCAGCATCAGTGGGGCCACCTTCCCTCCATGCCTGAGTCTACAGTGTCTGTGTCAGGTGTCTGTGTGTGTGCCGCCGCTGTGTGCAGGTGTCTGTGGCAGCGCATGAAAAAATCTCTGGTCATTACTCTCCTCCTCCCCAACCCCCCACAATTCAATCATTCATGTTTCCATGATGTCTTGATGGGGGCGTGTATTTTGGGGTCAGGTAGAAACCTGATGCCAGGGAAACTCCCACAAATCTACAAGGATGACCTAAGCTAAGAATCCTAGCAGTAGTGGATAATGTAGCCTGAGTTGGCCACGTCTTGTAATCAGATTGGTGACTGCTCCAATTGTCATCGGAGAGCTTCATCAAATGACTAATGGAAACAGATAGAGACCCTCAGCCAAGCCCTGGGCCAAGCTCGGGGAATCCCACTGAAGAGAAGGAGGAAGGATTGTACCAACTAGGGGCAGGATCAAGGTCATCACAAGGGAACCCACAGAAACAACCAACCTGGGCTCATAGGAGTTCAGACTCTGAACTGACAGCTAGGGAGCCTGCATGGAACTGACCTAGGTCCTCTAAATATTTATGACAATTGTGTAGCTTGATCTATTTTGGGGGTTCCTAGTGGTGGAAACAGGGTCTGTCCCTAATGCTGTGGCTGGCTTCCAGGAACTTATTCCTATTACTGGGTTGCCTTGCCCAGCCTTAATACAAGGACGGGGAGCTTAGTCCAATCTCAACCTGATATGCCCCATGTTTTGTTGACACCCATGGGAGGCCTGCTCCTTTCTGAACAAAAACAGGAGGAGTGGATGGGAGGGGTGCGGGAAGGTGGGAGGAGGGAATGGGAGGAGAGGAGGGAGGGAAAACTGTGGTTGGGATATAAAGTAAATGAATAAATTTAATGAATAATAATAAAAGAAATCTCTGATCATGAATACACAGGTGGATAGTACCTGGCCTCAGGATGGCTTTCCTAGAAGAGTAAACAGTGAGTGATCTGTGGGGAAACTGCAAGATACCTGACCCCAAAGGGTTAACATCAATTCCAAATTCAAAAGACTGCTCACAGTTTCTCCTAGCCTGCAAGAATCCTGGCTAACCCAGCACCCTCACTGGTGAATCCTGACTAACCCAGCATCCTCACTGGTGAATTCTGGCTCATTCAATGCCCTCACTGGTGAATCCTGACTAACCCAAAACACTCACTGGTGAATCCTGGCTAACCCAGGAATTTAAAGGCAGAGGTATGTACACACTATAACATCTTCAATGCTTCTGTGTCTGGCTCACAGCCTCACGTCTCTGAGATGAGGGATCAGGGGCAGCAGAGTTAGGCTGTTATGCTCCATGGACACCAAAGTATGCAGCAGGAAAGACAGACATCAGCCCTAACCCAGAATCAAAAATCTCCCCCAACCATCTGCCCACATGTGCTAAAGGAGTATAAATCACCCTTGGAGTACCCTGAGCACAATATAACCAAGAGGGAAGGGTTGGAAAGGTGCCCTAAGAACAAGGAGGAAGCCTTTCTTCAGGTACTGCAAAATCAGACAGGAGCAAAATCAGGTTTTAAAAATATCACCCATTTCTACGAAGTCAGGTGTCTCATGCTAACATCACATTACTTCATCTCACCCCTCTCAGTTTTCTGAGAGGTCAGTCATGCATTGAACCTAAAACATGCATTCTCAGATTGCAGCAACACCACCAGCTTCCGGGACCTGCGCATCCAATTATTCGTCACTAGGATTTCAGTTCAAAGCTGGGCGGGAGTAGAGGGGTTTGAAGACTGAAGGATGCTGGGATGGGACTCCAGGGACCTCATCTACTATAAAGACATTTTCTTAACCTCTCTGAACTTTAACTGTCTTACCTAAAAACTGGGAATAATAAAGTCATTTCGCAGGATTACTGTAAGGGTTAAATATGGATCCCTCTGCACTATCCTGGGCACCAAGCAAATGTCCACAAATGGTGATTATGCTAGTGATGGCTGTGCCCTTAGAGAGACATGTCATTGAAGAGCTTTTCTGTAGCTGCTCAGAAAATCTCTCCAAGGCCACTGACGTCAGCCTCTCAAATACCATCATGTCCCCCATACCTCTGCTCTCCCTCCTACAATTGCCGTGTGTGGTGGCCCAGCCTCCCTGTTATCCACATGGAAACCCTACCATCCATGTGTGGTCCTAGCCTCCCTGTTATGCACATGAGAAATCCTACCCTCGCAACAGCAAACCTGTCATTGGAATCTTTAAATTCTACTTTAACCTCGATACGATGTGCTTCTCTCTATCCACCCAAAACTTAGTTCCTTAAGCCCCTAGATAATATGGCTCTAACCTGCTTTCCCTGGCCCTGCATCCAAAGGACAGTTTATCTTCTGTCCTTTTACAAACATACAAACCTGATGTGCCCCTCTCTGCCACAACCACTAACATCTACATCCTTTAATGTGGTTCCTGGAGCCTTTGGTCCATCAACTCTCTCCCAACTTCATTCTCCCACTGTGGCCCTTCCGTGTGCTTGGACCACACAAAGGGACTTGTAGTTTACCCCCATGAACCACACCTGCCTCGGTCACACAGGCTTCCCCCTCCTTTTGGAATCTGGCCTTTACCCTGTTCTGTGATAGCTCACTTTCAACTCTTCAGCTTCTTCTCGGTTGCCATTTCATCTAGGAAGCCACCTCACTTGAATCACGCGTGAGATGCCCCTTCATTCTGAATGCCACATTCGAAATGCTACATTCTGAATGATTGTTTGTTTGTTCATCTCTTCCAGTAGCCTGCAGCCCCTTGAGGAAAAAAACCCCAGTGTCCCAAACAGCAATTGGTTCAAAGCAGGCACTCCAGCATTGGCTGGGTGGATGAATGGATGCTAGAAATGAGCCTACCCTAAGGAGCCATCCCTGGTTAAATGTGGCTACCCAGCGACTAAGGCAACCCCAAGCATGGAGCCAGAAGTGCGTCAAGAACAGGCAGCACATACCTAGGATGGCCACCACCTCATCATCCTGGATCACCTCCAGGGAGCCTGACACCACGAAGCAGAGGCTGTCCACACTCTCCCCAGCATGATAGATGAGGTCCCCTGGGGCGCAGTGCACGGTCTGGAACTCCATGGCCAGGGCCCGCAGGCAGCCATCGCTGGCCAGCCGGAAGGCAGGGTGCTCTTTGAATACTTTGCGGTTCAGGTGCACGCAAATGTCAGCTCTCATATCCTTGGGGCAGATCTGCAGGACCTGGCCAGACAAGGAAGAGACAGGGTGAGAACCATCCCACAGCCTCCTGCCCTCGGCACCCTGGGCACAGGGCAGAGTGAACCTCGTGGAAGTAGAACATTCCAGCAGAATAGCAAACATACAGGCTCTGCCGACCTGAGCGACCATCCACCCAAGTCGGGGGGAGGGCTAAGAGATATCGCGGAGAGAAAGCACTGAGCATGAGAGATGCTTCTGAGTCACTGACTGTGACCAGGGACACAGATAGGGGACGGATGTCAGTTGGGGTCCCAGACAGGGATTAGAGAGCTCTGACCCTGGCAGGGGGAGCAACAATGGAGTCAAAGGGAAAGGTGAGAGGAGCTCAGACTGGGCTGGTTCAATGCAGTCAGCAAGAAGGGGTCATGTTCAGATTACATTTACAAACAAGCAAATCAAATCTATATATGTCTCAGGGGTACAGCGTGATATTTTACATGCATACAATACATGAACAAAGTAATCAGTGTATCCATCCTTTTAAATATTCATCATTTCTTTGTGTGGAGAATATTCTGAACACTCTCTCCTGGCCATTAGGAAACACACAGTAAATTGGTTAAGAGGTTCAAAATTTCAGGTGGGAGAAATAGCCTAGCATTCTATAACATAATGGGGTTACATTAAAGGACAGTGTGTACTCTGAGCATAGAGCTGGTGTGACTTGCTGATAGAGTGAGTATGGGATGGTATTTTAAAGAGATGTATGGTGTGGGAGGAAACTGGCTTGGCCTGATAGGGCAGAGTAGAGCTAGGTGGGGAAAATTAAACTGAATGCTGGGAGAAGGAAGTAGAATGCGGAGTCAGAGAGAAGCCATGTAGTCCGGCCAGAGACAGACGCTGGAACTTTACCCGGTAAGCCACAGCCTCATAGTGATACACAGATTAATGGAGATGGGTTAAATTAATCTGTAAGAGCTAGCCAATAAGAAGCTAGAGCTAATAGGCCAAGCAGTGGTTTAATTAATACCACTGTATGGCTATTTTGGGTCTGAGCTGCTGGGCGGTTGGGAAACGAACTAGCAGCCTCCTACAATGGATACGTTTACATGAGACCTGCCCAAGATCAAGCCAGCTGAAATTCCAGCACAGATGGAGGGGTGCTCCTGAGACTCCCCCCTTACCTGACCAGCCACCAGCACTTGATGGCTGCGAGGAAGGCAGACTCACTCTTGTTTGGGGATGTGACTGTGGTAAGTCATCCACGCCCCAGAGAATGGCCTCACACCCATTCACACATGGTCATTCCTGGTTAGACTCAGTGGGATATCGATGATGGTGATGATGATGATGATAACAATACACATGAAGTTGTTGGAGACACAGGTGAGTGGGCCCCAGGGACAGTTAGAGTAGGTAGTAGGGGTGGGAAAAATTAAAATAAAAACAATATACACACGTATTAATTTTCAAAACACAAATACACTTTACAAAAAATTGAGATACATAAAGTCACATTTTCCTGAGTGCTTGCTGTCTGCCAGATATGGCTCAGTAAGTTACCTACACAGTTAGTTCATTTTCCAGGCTCTAGTTCAATTTCTAGGCTCTAATAATGTGGTAGTTAAAAAAACAAGGAGCCAGCAGTGGTAGCACAAGCCTTTAATCCCAGCACTCTGGGGAGCTGGGGCAGAGGCAGGAGGGTCTCTGAGAGTTCGAGGCCAGCCTGGTCTACAGCGTGAGTTCCGAGACAGCCAGGACTAGACAGAGAAATCATGTCCCTAGAAAACAAAAGGCACAAGACAAAAATACCTGCCCTCATGGAATTTACTGTCTACTAGAAGGAAGAAAATGACAAGAAAAATAAATAAAATTTGGTATCAGTCACCTAGGTCGATAAGGAAGACAGAAAGGACAGAGGACGAGGGGAGGGTAACTCCATTTGAAACTGTGTTTGCTAACACGTGGTCCCCACGGAAATTCTAGGATGTGCTTTTAATTCTGTCAGTTCAGATGAGAGGAAGCTGAGAAACAGGGAAGCCCAAAGTTTCCCAGCCAGGAAATGGCAGATCTTGGCTTTCACACTAGGTGGCTTGACATCAGAGCCTAGTTAGAGCCTAACCAACTCCTATGCCAGGCAATTCTGCAAAGCTAATGGGTTGCAATCTGACTTGCAGCATCCCATCCCCCGTGGTACTGAGGAGGAAACCCAGAGATTTGCACAAGCCAGACAATCACTCTACCACCTGGGCTGTGTCCACAGCCCTGACCTGCACCATCTAAAAAGCAAACTAGAAACAACAAGCCATGTGGATCTCATTTTTTTCCTAAACAATTGAAAAATTGCCCAGCTTTTCAGAGCAAGAGATAATTCTGTGGACTAAGTGTTCGCAAGAAACCATTGCGTGGCTTTCTACATCAAGCATTAAGGAACACAATAGGACACCTTCCAGTGGTCTTTTCCAGAGAAATTGGCAGTATTTTTGAAATATATTTTTCCTGTTCTAGTCTGTGAACCAGGTAGGGGGCATGTGAATCAAATGTGACCATATTCAGTGGCTACATCTTGTGGAGCTGGCAGGCTTTCCAGGCCCTATTCCTGTCTTAGCACCGGCCATTTGCCTCTGCATCTGGGGTTTCTTCACCAGCTTCTGCTGATGAGTTCTCGCTCTGGGTGGATTCACTCAGTGTCTAGAGGGAGGTGGAGCCGTGGGAAGAGATCACGTGACTGAATCCCCAGTTACTTAGTAGTAACTTAACTACTCTGTGCTTTATTTCTCTGATAAAATCCTGACTCCAAAGCTATGGGACAGGGACATTGCACCTGTCTGAGATATGTCTATCTCTGGGTACCTCTGCATCCTGTTCCGGGCTGCAGGGCGGCCAAAACATGAGTGTCTCTCTGGGAGATTGATAGAGGAGTGATGGAGGCACAAAGCTTTGGCTGAGAGATCCTGACAAACGAGACTGCTGCAATAGTGCTGATCAGAGGGTTCCTCCGCATGGATCCCACACCAATGGGGACACATATCATGTCCAAGTAGTGCCCAATAGCAGAACCAAGGGTAGTGCTCCAGGTGAGTTTACTTTACATATCTGCTTCCCTGAGTTAGGCTCCTGTGTCAGGGTTTGAACAGGAGGTAACATCATTTCCAGGACACTGATTCCAGAACCGCAAAGATGATCATGGGGAGGGAGGGCGGTGAGCTGTCCGAAGAGGAAGATGGCAGACACGGGGCTGGGCAGCATATCCATAGCTGTTCCCATCGGCAAGTTCTACCCGAGAGTAAGCAGACAGGCATGCCCTCCCTCTGAGCATGCCCTCGTTCAGCCATTTGACCCACAGCCTGCCCTCTCAATTGCCAGGCTTTGAGATCTCACTCTTGAGAGTGATGTCTATGGAGAAGCCTTCCCTGGACTGGGCATCGAAGGTCAAGGTTGAGGCTCTGGATTCGGTCCTGCTCCCAGCCTACATCACATGTATGAACTTGAGCAATGCTTCTGGGGACCATGTCTTCCTTTTTGTGTATGGGGTTTTGTGTGATTTCACATGCCACTGTATTACGACATCTGGTACCTACATACTTGTGGGTTCTTATTTAATGTCATTACAGAGCCTCCATGGCCCAGGAGGTCATAGCTAGCTCAAAGGCCAGAGAGGCCATGTGATCTTAAAGGCCATCTTACTTCACTGTGTTCCAGACATGGGAACTGGGGTTACTGGAGGGAGGAGGGAAGAGGGACTCCATGATGGTGTCCCTCCAAAAGCTGCCGCCTCCTTCCCCAGGCTGGGCTCTGGACCAGGAATTTGGGTGGATCCCAAAAGCCTGTGAGGAGGTGAGCAGGTGAGCAGGGCAGGAATGCGGTGCTGATTGTGCAGTGTCCCAGGCAGTTCCCTTGCCCAGCCTTGCAGGGACAGGGACCGGGAAGGGAAGGGTTTTTCCCAGACAGCAGGATCCACGGAGTCATTCTAGTGCCTGGGAAAAAAGGGCTTCGGGGCAGAGATCAAAGCTCTTTCTGCTCCATCAGCTGCCAGGCACCCACAGAACCAGCAGGCTTTGTTGTCAGCGGTGAGCAGGGACAACAGGCGCAGCTGGGGTGGGGAGCTGGCAAAGCCAGGAGTCGGCAGAGCCGAGCCAGGCCCCGCCCATCCGGGAGACTGAACCTTAGCCTTAGTCCTCTAGTGCTTGCTTTACATCCAGAAGAGGCAGAGCCTCCAAGCTGGCTTGGTGATGTTAAAGGCACACCACCAAGCTTGAAGACCTGAATCCAATCCCCCCAAACAATATGATAGACAAAAACAAACATGCAATACAGGCCATGACACCGTACCCACACATACACACATGCACACAAACATGCAGACAATCACACATACATTTAATCAAAAAAGTCAAAGGAGGAATAATAATAGGAAAAAGATAAGCTTTGAAACCAGAAGAAAATTGGGTTCAAATCCTACTTATCCTAGGGAAGTAAAAAGATTGAACTGAGCCTCTGGTCCTCCTCATCATCCAACAGAGTTTCCAACCACACCCTCCCAAGAGGGGAAGAAAAGTCCACTCAAGGCACGGTGGGTAACAGTTAAGCAAACTAACATTGGTTCCTTCTGTTTTCCCCCAACAAATGTTTGCCATGTAGCCCAGACTGGCCTCAGACTCATGGCTGCCCTGCCTCCACCTCCCAAGTCTGCGTTTACAGGTGCACACCACCACACCTAGCAACATGTCTGTTCTCAGTGCGTGTTCAAGAAATGGCAATTGGTGCTGTAGAGGTTTTTATCACAGACACACAGCAACGAGCCTTTAAAGTTGAGAGCCAGCAGAAATGAGCATTCCTTAAAACCTGTCAGCGCCCACCCATGTGTTCAGATAGAGGAGGGCAGGAATATAACCGGCCGATCACAAAGCCAGATCAATCTGGATTTCGATGTGTCCATAACTATTTTTGCTGTAGTGATACCATTTTCCTAATTCTATGGTGGATGGATAGGGTTTGGCAACAAGGGACATGGAATCAAAGGCTGAAGAGGGGAGAAACAGTGAGGATAAGGGTTTGGTCATGGGCAGTACACAGAGCAGGGACTCGGTGGTGGCTCAGGGCTTGTGTAGCATGCGTAAGGGTGTGGTGGTGCTCACCCATTATTCCAGCACACTGGAAGTAGGGACAGGAAAACCAGAGGTTCAAGTTCATCCTTGGCTACATAGAGAGTTCCAGGCTAACCTGGGCTACAGGATGTCTCAAAGGCACTGGGAAACTCGAAGATAACCCATAAATTAGCCCTCTGTATCTTTTCTCTGCCCTGTCAGAAGCCACACACATGTCTGCTCTTTACTGACCTGAATCTGGAATAACAACTCTTAGAGAACAACCATGCACAGGATGTTTGCTGTGATCTGGACTGCACAGCAGGAAGCAGTCGCCAACTGGTGACTAAGGTACAGGCTTGTGTGGTGAATGGTATTTGGGTTGCTTTAATTGGTTAATAAAGAAACTGCCTTGGCTTTTTGATAGGGCAGGACTTAGATAGACAGGGAAAAGAGAACAGGATACTGGGAAGGGGACAGAGTCAGAGAGAGCCGCCCGCCATGAAGCTCTCAGGTCAGATACGCTGAATCTTTCCTGGTAAGCCACGACTCGTGGTGACATGCAGATTATTAGAAATGGGTTAAACGAATATGTGAGAGTTAGCCAATAAGAGGCTAGAGCTAATGGGCCAGGCAGTATTTAAATGAATACAGTTTCCGTGTAATTATTTCAGGTATAAGCTAGCCAGGCATTGGGCGGCCACCGGGACCAAAAGCAGGCCCGCGTGCCTCATGCAACACTTTTGCCATTATTGTCTGGATTCGTCTGAGGTACAGTCTTACCAGGGTAATTACTGACCCCGTCCACCACCTCTGGGGCTCATGGGCCTAGGGTGGTGATCAGGAATCTAGTTTTAGTGACAACACCGTGGGAATCTATCAGGACTGAGAGGATGTGGAGACAGGTGTACCAGTGGCCTTGGGACATGCCAATTGGGGAAGATCGAAATATAGCCAAGATATATCATACTTAATGTGGCAGTTCTTTAAGAAAATCAAAGTCCAGTTTTAAAAAGCCATGCTGAACAAAAAACATGAGTATTTTGAAAAAAAAAAAAAAGCCAAGACTGGCAAGCATGGGGTCATCTGGCAAGCATGGAGCAAAAGGAAGCAGCTCCCCTTGCCCAGGCTCTTCGTTTTAACGTGGTCCAGCATTGGGAAGCTGCCCTAGACAGCAGGACATTTGCTTCCCTTGCTCCAGGAGGTACATTGTGCCTTTGATTTCTTAAATGATGGCTCTTACTTTCTGAGCCTTAAATACAATAGAGAAGCCATCAAAACCCCTGGAAGGAGGACCTGAGAATCCCAGATGCCCCAGGTGAGGTCTGAGCCCCGTCTGCTGGGGAAAGAACAGGTGATGCAGCTAAGACTCTCCTACTCCTTACCTTCTCTGTGTCGATGCCTCGGGACATGGACCAGGTGGACACAATGTAGTCCATAACCCGCTCACTCAGACCCTTGGGCACCTGGTAGAGCTTCAGGAAATCCCGGACACTGTTGAGCATCTCATGATACCTGTTGGTGTTGGCGTACATCTGTTGGAAAATGGTTGTCACGTTCCCAAAGATGGTGGCATACAGAAGAGCTGGAAACAAACAGAAGAAACAATGTGTGAGCGGTCCGTGAGCCAAACTCCAGAGTGCGCGACTCCCTCCGAGAAGGCCCGTAGCCAGGCCTGGGCGCCTAGAAGAGGGTCCAGACCTCAGGAGAACCTCCCATCTCAAGCCAGAGAGTTTGGAACACAGACAACAAGGACCAATGGTGTGCTGGCGGGGCTCATGGAGATGAGACCTGGAAGCCACAAAACTCTGAGCCATGCCTGAGGCCATCGGTCAAGTGTGTGGCTATGTCCTCACACCAGTCCAAATTCAAACTATGAGCCACAACCTACCAAGTTCTGTTGGTACCCAGGGCACTGAATGGCGAGATGCAGCCCTGGTCCTTATAGAACTACCTGGTAGGAGGAGCAGACCCTGATACCCACCACAGAGAACTAAACCACAGGGGTTGGCGGAGGACCACAAAAAACAACTACAAGCTGAAATAAACCTCGTCCCTAAGTCGGTTTTCATCATGGTGTTTTTATCGCATCCGTAGCAACCATAAGACACATACACTGTATCCATTAAAAGTGTAAAACTCTCTATTTCAAAAACATATTTTTCGAGTGCAGCCATCAGGTTTAGAACATTTTCGTTTTTGCAAAAAAGGAAGCTCATATCTACTGTCAGTCCCTCTCCACCCTTTCCCGGTCTCTCCCACCACACACAGTCACTTCTTGTCCCTGTAAACGCATCCGTTCTAGGCATTTTATATGAATATATGTCTTCTGAGACAGCTTCCCTCACACCATAACAAGTATTGACGTTTCCTTCCTTTCTGTTGCTAAATCGTAATCAATCATGAGAACAGGCCTCATTTCACTTGCCACTCATTGTTTTTATCTTTTTCCCCTTTTGGCTGTTACACGTATGAATGTCTATGAACATTTGTGGGTCGGTATTTGAGTAACGCGCATTTCATTCTTGCAGGTTTGTGCCTGGGACCAGCGCTGCTGTCATATGTGACTGTGTTTAACAAGCTGACAAACTCCTGGCTGTCTTCCAGGCACCTCCTGGCTCTAGAGAGATGGATCATCAGTTAAGAGGGTGCAACTCTTGCAGAGGACCAGAGTTCCATTCCCAGCATCTCTGTAGGATGCTCACAGCATCCTGTAACTCCTTCAGGGCATCTGACACCCTCTCCTGGTCTCCACAGGCTGCTGCACATGTGCACACACACAGACACACATGCATATCTTAACTAAAAGAATATAAATAGCTAGGGTAGTTGTACATGCCTTTAATACCAACACTTCAGAGGCAGAGGTCGGCGGATCTTAATGAGTTCTAAGATGACCTGGTTTACACAGAGAGTTCCAGGCCAACCACGGCTACATAGTGAGATCTTGTCCCAAAATAATAAAAATAAAAATAATGATGATGATGATGATGACAATAACACAATAATATAATAGCAATGTAATAATAATCTTTAAAGTAGCCGCACTTTTACATCCCTACGGTACACAAGGGTCCCAGTGCAGTGCCTCCATACTGTACCCGCCCCTCTTTTATCAAGTTCTATTAGAAGCTGCGTTTCATATTGCCATCTGTAATGGTGGGTCTAACTGTCAACTTGACACGACCTAGAATCACGTGAGAAGAATTCTCTATGGGGCACTGCCTACATCAGGTTGCTATGAGTATGCCTATAAGGGGATATCTTAATTATGTTAACTGATGTGTGAGGTCCCACTCCTGATGTGGGATTCCCCTCTGAATGCTGTGAATATCATTGGCTAATAAAGAAACTGGCTTGGCTTGATAGGGTAGCACAGAGCTGGGCAGGAAAACTAAACTGAATGCTGGGAGAAAGGAGGCAGAGTTTAGAGAAGCCATGGAGCCCCACGGGAGACAGATGCCAGAACTTTAGCTGGTAAGTCACAGCCTTGTGGTGATACACAGATTAATAGAAATGGGTTAAATTAATATGTAAGGGTTAACCAAGAAGAAGCTAGAGCTAATGGGCCAAGCAGTGTTTTAAATAATATAGTTTCTGTGTGATTATTTCGGGTCTGAGCTGCTGGGCAGCCAGGAAAAAACAAGGGGCCTCATTATAACACACTCCAGTGAGGGCAGCACCATTCCCTAGGCAGGGGATGCTGAACTGTAGAAGGAGCAGAGGAATGAATATGAGCGCAAGCCAGTGAGCAGGCTCACATGAATTCATTCCTCTGTACTCTTGGCTGTGGATATGGTTAGCTGTTTGAAGTTCCTGCCTTAACTTCTCTGCAGGGGTGGCCTCTAGCCTGGGATTGTGAGCTGAGATGAACTCATTTTCCTTCTAAGTTGCCTTTGCCAAGTGTTTTATCTCAGCAACGGAACTAAAACTACACCATCACCCTAGTGAATGTGAACCGAGATCTCAATGGATTTTACTACTTTTCTACAAAGGCTAATAAAATCAAGCATACTTCCAAATGCTTGGTGGCTATTTACACACCTTCTCTAGACAGCCATTGAAGTATTTGTCCACTTTTTATTTATATTGTTTTGTCTTTTTGATCAAGTTGCAAAGGTCCTCTTTATGCATTGGATACAAGTTCCTTGGCAGACATGTGTTCTGCAGATACCTTTTTGCCTCATATAGGTTGCCATAAGTCCTTCCCCCATATGAATGGGTACACACTCGTGGGTACAGAAGTCCACCTCTGATATCTTCACCATTGTACACATTTAAAAAGCTTTTTATTGTATGTGTGGATACACACATGTCATGTGTATGTGGAGGCCAGAGGTTTCCTTCCACCATGCCCATGCTGGGATTTGAACTCAGGTCTTTATGTTTGGCAATAGTAGCCTTTATCTGAAGAGAAATCTTACTATGGAATAATCCTCTTGTATACTGTAAAAGTTTGTCACTTGAATTGGTTTAATAAAACACTGATTGGCCAGTAGCCAAGCAGTAAGTATAGGTGGATGACCAAACTAAGGATGATGGGAAGGAGAAGGGCAGAGTCAGAAGTCACCAGCCTGATACAGAGAGAGCAGGAGATGAACCTGCCATGCTAATACAGGTACTGCCATGTGGCAAAGTGCAAATAAGGAATATGAGTTAACTTAAAATGTAAGTGCTAGCTAGTAATAAGCCTGAGCTATTGGCTGAGCATTTATAAGTAATATTGGTGGGACAGAAACTTCCACCTTCACAATCTTGCCAGTCTTGCCCACCTTTTATTTTTTGTTTATTGTTTTGAGATAGGGTCTCTCACGGATTCAAAGCTCACTGATTTGGCTAGACTGACTAGACAGCAATCCCCGGGGATCCCCCTATATCTCTGCCTCCCCAGGACTAGGATTGTATGTACCACCATGCTGGGTAGGTGCCAGGAGCCAAACCCCAAGTCCTCATGCTTATGTGATATAAACATTTAACGTGTTCCCTTTGTTCCCTTTTCACTTTCTTTACTGTATCATCTGCAGCAAGAAGGTTTTAGCTTTGATGTAATTAATTCATCTATTTTTCTTTTTTATTTTTTTCTTCTGGTTTCTTATATTCAGCACAATTAGTTTGTTTATATATTGCTGCATATATAAATATTATGTATTCCTTCTCCTAAAAGGCAGTAAATATTTTATTTGGAAATAACTAGCTATCCACAGACCACTGTGGATAGGGTAGGGGTCCAAGGACCTTGACTTATTTCCACCGTTTACAGTTTCGAGCAGAGCATCAAAGCTGGAAGATAGGAACTGCCAAGGAGTGCGTACATCCACTCTTCTGTGTCACATGGCACACTCATGTAGCCAGTGCTGTGTTCAGAATACAGAACCATTCCATCACCAGACAGCGCCTTCAGGCGGCCCCTTTAGAGCCACGCCCTTTTTCTTTACTGTGATTCTGTCATTTTAAAGATGCAGTATCAGTGGAATGACACAATGTGTGACCTGCTGGGGTTGGCATTTTCCCTCAGCAGGCGCTGTTGCATGTGTCAATCACCCTGTCCCTCAACAGGTGGACTCTTCCTCTGCTTGGATATGCTGCAATCGTCCTTTCAATCTAAGGACAGGAACAGAGCTTCAAGTCAGGAAAGGACTAGAGATACAAACCACTGGGCTGTAAACAATTGCACACAGAACCAGTGCTGTGGGCTTGGAAGGTCCCAGGGAGTGACGTCAGTGGGAACAGTGGGCTCCATGTTCGTGTCCTCTGGATGCTCCTTTTCCATTCTCCTGAAGGCACAGTATCTCCTCTCACTTTTTTTAGAGGAAGAAAGTGGCGTGTGTCCTGAAGTTTCCTCCTCCCTGCTTGCCTTTTGTTCCTCATTTGCTTGTGAGCATGCTTGTCAATCTTTCATCTCGATGGAAACCCTAGGTGCCACTCAGATTAGCGCAGGGCCCAGGAAGTGGATTCAGAGTTGCATGTGCCTGGGTGGGAGGAATTCGCTGCTGATCGCCTGGTTGGAGTCAGTGTTGGAGAGCACAGTTTTGAATTAAGTATACCTGAGCTGCTCTAAGGCATTCTGTGTATTATTCTAGTTCTCAGATGCCATTTTATGACCCCAGACTTCTTGGACTAGTCACCTGTAGCCTTTTCTGGAGTAAGTCTAAACAGCACAGAGGAAAGATTTCCTTATCTGGTAAGGAACATTTATAAAAATCTACCCCATTTTTTGTTTCTCCTCCCCTTCCTCTTCCTCCTCCTCCTCCTTTTTTCCTCCCCTCCACAACCCTGGACCTAGCTACTCTACTACCCCAAGAATATTTGGCACCAAGAGGAAACACCCATTAGGACCACACCTGATTATTGAATATTTTCCTTAATTTCTTTTCCCCAAAAGAAAACTCCTGTTCTATGGTTTCCTCCTATAATGAAACCGCCATCTTTCTCATCTGGAAGAAAACACTTCTGTATACAGAAGGGCTGAAGAGTAAGAATGAACACAGACGTGGGGATAGAAGAGAGAGAGAGAGAGACCTGGGAGCCAGGCTCACTCCTTAACTAATATACTTGATCCACAGAACAGTAATTCTTCTGTATCAGCTACCTTTCTATTGCTGTGATCAACACCATGACCAAGGCAGCTTATAGAAGGAAGGGTTTATTTGGGCTCATGGTTCAGGTGGGATAAGAGTCCACACTATCATAGCAAGGTAGGACAGCAGGCATGCACAATGGCTGAAGCAGCAAGCTGAAGGCTTATGAGAAGCAGCTGGGAATTGTAACTATTGTTTAAATAGTCTTTAAACTCTCAAAGTCCACCTCCAGTGACAGTCATCCCCTAACAAGGCCACACCTCCAAAGTAGTTCCACCAATGGGAGATCAAGTACTGAAATGTCTGAGACTATGAGGATGTATGTGTGTGGGGTTCTCTTCAAATCATTACAACATCTATTTTTGATAACATTGTTTTCTGTCTTTGCTATTGTCATCGCTTCTGTTCATTCTAGTGTGACAGTTGTGGAGAAGGGATGGAAATATGTTCCTATGTGTAAACCTCAGGGTCTGGACATGAAGGCGTAGTGAGGAGAGAGTGGAGTAACTGCCCACTGCCTGGCAGCACTCCCATCCTGCCCAAAGGGGGTTACCCAGGAGAGCAGAGACTCTGCCTTAAGACAAAAAGCTCAGTTCAGAAGCCTGGGTCCTCTGCAGACCCTGGGCAACCACCCACCGTCTTTAGAATCCCAGGTCTACTGCAGACCTAGGCCTATCTCCCACCCTCTTGAAATGTCTTCATGTTATAGAGTTCCTAATTACCTTAGAGAATTTTTTGCTTGTTTTGGTGTTGAGTTTTGAGGGAGGCTCTCACTAATGACCCAGGGTGGCCTGAAATCCACTATATAAATTAAACTATCCTAGAACTCATGATCCCCCGCCTCAGTCTCTCCAGTGTTACAATGATGAGT
Source organism: Ondatra zibethicus (assembly GCA_004026605.1). Lineage (NCBI taxonomy): Eukaryota > Metazoa > Chordata > Mammalia > Rodentia > Cricetidae > Ondatra > Ondatra zibethicus. The sequence continues at coordinate 61,947 of PVIU01011019.1, forward strand.
ATATATCACATCCCTGGCCTAGTTTTAATTTTAATAAATAGGCTAATGTCTGTGAGTGCCTGGGATCCAGGTCTTGCTAAGCAGTCACCATGGAACCACAGTTAAGAGCAGGATTACCACAGTCTACAGAACTGGCAAAGGTCCCTCGGGAACCTAATCTTCCAATATTTTAATTCAACAAATGATCACTGAGTATTTGGGTATGCTGTATCCAGTCCTGGGAGGCAACACAGTACAGAGAACATCCTGGGCTCTGAGGAAAAGTCAGACCTTTCCAGGGCCTCCTGTGATTTACACGTAATACGTTTCCCGTAGACTCATGTGTTTGGTCACTTCCATTTGGGTGGGTTGTGGAGCGCTGAGGAGCTGGAGCTAAGTCAGTGGTGCCTTGAGGCCCCGCTTGCCGATCGTGCTCTGCTTTCTCACTGCAGACACAGATGCTTCAAGCTCCTGCTGTCACTGCGTCCCCACCTCGATGGACTCTGACCCCTCAAACCGTGAGCCAGCACAAACCCTTCCTCCCTGAAGCTGCTTCTTGTCAGGGGTTGGTTTAGTCGCTTTTATAAGAAAAGGAACTAATATAGGTCTCCTGTTTATGATGATAGCATCAGTGAGTCAGCAAAGCCAACGCCAGGAGCAATGCTGATGGACCAGATCCATGATAAACCTTAGTATTTATTTCTGAACAGCCCAGTGTGCACAGCTGCACCTCAACCATCCCAGATCCTGCCCCGGAGTCTTGGATATAATCTATGTGTCTTCCAGTAGTATGCTGGCTTGTACTTTTCATCACATATATTCTCTGGTGTGCAGAAATGTCTAGTCATTTCAGGGGCTTCTTCCTCTGTATTCAGTAGTTGCTTAATAAATGCTGTAGGTAAATGACTGAAAGGCTTTCTCTAAGAAGTTAGCTGTGTGCGTTCAAATGGACCAGCAGTCCCATATATCTCAGCCTATGGGAGGGATGCAGAGTTTTGCTCTCCCCAGAGCTACTGCGTCTTTGGAGCAAGGCTCACATGCTATTTCCCCAGACTCTCCAGGCAGCTTTGAGTGTGCTAAGTCTGAGTGTGCTAAGTGTGCACGTGGGCCCAGTGTTTCACTAGTGAATTGAGTGCAATGTTCCATGCCAAGTAGGAAGATCATGAGAGGAAAGATGTTGGGCTGTAGTGTGGTGCGCACAGGCCCGTAGCTAAGCTCATATTGGACAGAATGGGAGCCCCACTGCCCAGAAAAGAGACAGGACCCCACGGCAGGCAAGACCCCACGAGCCTGACACTGGGGTGGATGACTATACTCAGTTCTGGATTTCTTGCCAGCGTTGGCTCTGTGCATCTAATTCCACCTTCCCAGCCACTGCCTAGGTCAGAAAGTGGCTCTAAAGATGGAGACTAGAAAATACACCTATCCCTCTATTTATAGTAAGAAAAGCCTGAAAACTCATTTAATGCTGTGCTAAATATAGCACAAATGCCTACATTACCTCAGAGTCCGCTGCACTGGGGAATGTCACTTAACAAGCTTAGTTCTTACCGGGAGACAGAAGGTCATTTCCAGCCACTTCTTGTCTGTCTAACGAAACAACAGTGTCCACAGCCCTATAACCCATTAACAGTACATTGCCCCACCTCACTCACCAGTGTTTTAATAGCTCTGCAGATAAAAGGAACCATTTCTACAGGCAATCACTCCTGGGAAGGAACCAAGATGGTCAGACCCTGGTTACAAAGGTCTCCCAGTAATTCGCTGCTTTGTCTCATCTTGGTTTGCTGAGTCCTGGGTCACGGGTGGACCTTTGGGCAAATGTAGAAATGCAGCTGGCTGCTGGGAAGGTTTACAAGCCTACACCCTACCTCACTCTGTGATGAGAGCCGAGGTTGCTCCAACATGAGTCATCAGAGAGAATCTAGCAAAGCTACTTAGAGGAGCACTTAGTTTTAAAGCTGTTTAAACATACAGGGACTCCAGGCCCACTTCCCAAAGGCAGCTAGGCCTGAAGCTCTCACAAAACCTCAATTATTTTTCCTTCCACTTCTCAAAAAAAAAAAAAAAAAACCAAAATGGAAGACTTCTCAGTAGACACTGCTGTCTCCCAGACCCTTTGAATCCAGACATCACAATGATCACTCAGAATGATGGAGATTAATGAAATGCCTCTCCCACTGACTGGGAGAGGCAGAAATTAAATCACTTTGACAACTGGCTGCTCCACTATCGGTATCTTGATCATGTTGTGATTCTCTGTACTCACTAGCTTTGCCTTTCAGATTTCAAAGAGTCGTTTAGTTGCTCAGTGACACTGCAGGCCACAGGACCTCTTTTCTCACCTTTTGTCATAATCCCGCAGTATGAGGGCCACTTGGCCTCTGATTTCACAGGATTCCAGGTAGCAATATCTATAAACCTGTCATATCCTACAGAGTCCCCTTCTCTGCATAAGTCAGTGGTCCTAACTCTGCTGTCACAACTCTATGAAGCAGCAGACTGCCCCCCTTAGACACAGAGGGTCACACAGTGATCCACTGAGTTCCAGGAAAAGCGATAACATCAGCTACAATGACACACAGTGTTATGTATCTGCTGCCACGGGCAAGCCTTTGCTCTGAGCCCTTGTATGCACAGTGTATAGCCAGGGGAGATCCTACTATCTTTATGGTACTGATACTGTGTGAGAAAAAGGTTAAGTGATTCACCAAAGCCATAGAGCCAGAAAGAAATAGATGGAGGACTCACACCCGAGGGAGTGGCTTATGAAATACTTGTGCACAGCACCAAACATACTTCTATCCACTAGACACGCATGCCACCCAGGGCCGGGTGCTGTCCTGGTTTTTCATATGCACGGATCCTATGAGGCTCTCTTAGACTCCTAAGAGACAGGGTCTAACAGCCTTATTGTCAGATATAGATAAGCAACAGATATAAAACAAATATAGAGCATGCAGATAAAATCATGCCATCCCAGTTTGTCAAGACAAGTCATAGGCAACAAGAAGGGACCCAGCACTGTGGGCTTTGAGGCCCTGGAGGACTCTGGGCCTCACCTTGGCTCAGCTGCATGCTCCACCTGAGCCATGACTGTGATTCTTGAAGCGCCATCTAAAGTGGGTAAACCGAATCGTCCACTAGCTGGTATGGGAGGGAACCCTGATAGACTCACAACATTTCAAACGAAGGTCAACCACGGACCCTCCTTCAGATAGCAACAGAAAGCAAGATGACTGTTCCAGAGCAGAAGAGGAGGGAGGAGAGAGGTGTCTGGTTAGAGGATCAGCACGTAAGGCATAGAGGCAGGTCAACCCAAACATTCTGAACAAGGCAGGGGCACACAGGAACGGGCTGTACCCCCAAAAGGGAAGAGCACAGCAGAGGCCAGACAGTCCACTATCCAGATCTGTGGATTGGCTTTGTCCACTCCTCCCTACAGAGATAGCCCTGGTGTGAGACCGTAAGTTAACCTGTAAACCCCACCTGCCCAGGATCAGGTAACTTCCTGGATGCTATGAGTTTTAATTCTTGAAAATAACAAAACCTCATGGGAGCATACAGTGGTGATGGGGGGAAGAGCCACTAGCCAATCACATCAAGTTGGGGTGTGGCTACTGAACCCCAGGTAGAAAATTGAGAGAACTCAGGTACGCGCTCTCTCCATGCGGTGTCTGCCAGAGGGATCGGATCGCGACTTTGGTAGAGTGAGTTCCCCTTTTTCCTTTCATTAAAAATACCTGTTTCTATTGAGCTAGCTTGGTTACTGATTTGTGCCGACTTGATAATTCGTCATCATCTGGCGCCGATGTGGGTTTTAGGGTCACAATAAGCTCTCGGGCTTAAGATCCTACCCACCCTCCGGGCTCCCGCGAGGCTACTGCGCTGCCGGGCACAGGCCTCCGTGCCACCGTCTCTGGGCACAGGAGGCAGTTTCTGCGTACCCCACCCCCACAACCATAACCCAAAGGCACAGCGTTTATGTACTGTTGGGTGGCTGCTGCAGCTGCGCCGTAACACACTCCCTCGGCGGCACCTAGTCTGCGCCTACCGAACGGAGACTACTATTGACTGGCCGCAGCACATGATCTGTGATTCATATTAATTAACTCCTTGATTTGAGTAGATATTTTGTAGCCCTGTTTTCCACCTATATTCAGAAAATCTGAACTGAGCACGTGAATTCAAGTGCACTGCGCCACCAGAACCGGCGACACCTACTGGCAAGAAGCGGTTACTGCACCTGCTTCAAACGTCACAGGTGAGTCCTGAGAATCTGAAAATGTCTGATAACCTGACAATCCGAGGCTTAGATAGCTTTTTCACTTACACCATGTATGAGGTCTTCCAAGACTCATATGAAGCTCTCCCTACAGGGCCATTTCTAGGATTAACCTTTTTTCTTGTATTCTGTACCTTTCTTTGTAAAAATCTGCCTTGACAAGAATAGGATGATACACTCTTTACAGGCTGAATCCAGGCTTCTTAGAAAAGAAATTGGAGCTCTCAAAAAGAAAACGATCAGCTTAACTAACAATTTTCAGTCAACTGAGATTTATTTGGAAAAGGTACAGTCTGATAATAATTCACTTAAGGAGAGATTTAACATTCTGGAGGATAAAACAGCTGACTACAATAATTCATTTAAGGAGAGATTCAGCACTCTAGAGAAGGAAACAGGTAATTTGGAACATATGACTCAGTCCATGACACTGGGTACTCAAACGTTATTGGAGAGGATTAGCACGGTTGAATGTATTAATCAGACTCTGTCAAAGGGGTATGACAGACTGACTGATAGAATGTCTCTGCAAGAAGGTAATATGATTTCAGTGAAGATTATGTCCAAAGATGAGACATTATCTCTAATGGACAGACTTCATGCTTTAGAGTCCTCAGTGAGGGCATTAGAGCACAATACTGGACAAGAGATCCAGACCTTGCAAAAGGCAATGATAAACAGATTTGAAAGGATTGAGGAAATTCTTGATTTTGATGACCAGGAGCAAAAAGTAGGGAGGCAAAATTTAAC